>JAHPZR010007438.1:145000-230000 GCA_019787425.1 Platygyra sinensis | reverse complement strand
TCCCGTTTGTCGGAAGGAGGACTGTTCTCAGTACGATATTGGCTTGGTTTTCAAGGAAATCAGCTCGTATTCGGACCAGGACAAGCTCAAGTTCATAGAGAATGTGTGGAAACCAGGTGAGCTGTTTGACTTCCCATCGTCAGTGGAATGTTCGAATTCTAATCGCCATTTTGTATGGAGCTGGCTGAAAAGATTTCCCTGGCTAGCATACTCTAAATATCTCGATGGTGCATTTTGTTTACCGTGTGTTTTCTTTGGCGTCCAGTGTGGGCGAAATACGAATAAACTGGACAAATTGTACAAGTCTCCACTCACACTTTGGACGTCCGCCATTTCACGTTTTACCAAACACGCGAGCGGGAAATGTGAGATGCATAATTTAGCAGTGATTGCAATGGGAAATTTTCTGAGAAATATGAGAAGAGAAGCGGTCCCAATTGATCAGCAGATCAATAACTTACTTCAACGGCAAATCAGTAAAAATCGCGAATTCTGAAATCCCTTTTAAAACAGTAATTTTCTGCGGAAAGAACAACATAGCCCTCAGAGGTAGACGAGATGATGATCAACAAAATGCCAGTCTCTGCGGTAATTTTCAGGCACTGTTAGAATTTCGCGTTGACAGTGGCGACCAAACACTGCAACATCACCTGGAAAGTGCACCCAGAAATGCGACATATATCTCTAAAACCATTCAAAATGAGATGATTACAACTGTGGGTGCTATCATACTTAATAATTTGTCACAGCTAATCAGGGATAGCAAATATTTTTCTATTTTGTCTGACGAAGCAGCTGACATATCAAATAAAGAAAATCTTTCAGTAGTGATCAGATTTCTCGATTGCACCAAAACAGTCAGAGAAGAATTTGTGGGATTCTACCTTTGTGAGCATGGAACAACAGGAGTAGCTATCAAAGATTTAATCATTGGTGCTGTAGGTGATTTAGGACTATCTATGGATGACTGTCGTGGCCAGTGTTATGATGGTGCGGGCAATATGTCTGGGCGCTTGAATGGAGCTTCATCACTTATCAGGGCTGAATTTGACAAGGCCATTTACGTTCACTGTATGAACCATAGGCTTAACTTGTGTGTTGCTGACACATGCCAATTACCACTTGTTAGAAACATGATGGATGTTGTAAGAAAGCTCTCAGAATTTTTTGACAATTCCCCAAAGCGACAGCACCATTTGATTAGCAAGATTAGAGTACTGATGCCTGCTGCCAATCACATTGTTCTGGTAAATGTGTTTCGAACAAGGTGGATTGAACGCATTGATGGTATGGACCGAACTGTGGAGCTTCTTCACCCAGTTGTAGCTACACTTGAAGACATTTCAATGAACAGAAATGCCCCTAGCAATGGTTACTGGAACCAAAACAGTAGAAATGATGCACAAGCTTTGATTAATGCAATCACATTTTCCTTTATTGTTGCTCTTGTTATTGTGAGACACATTTTAGACTTAACCGGCAGACCACTCACAGTTAGGCTACAAAAGAAAGCAATGGATCTTCTCAAAGCAAAAGAGGAAATTGTTCTGTTAAAATCAGCATTAAGAGATATGCAAACTGACATTGATACTAGACACCATACTCTCTATGAAGAAGCTGTTACCCTAGCCAGACGTGTTTCAGTACAGCCAAGCATGCCCAGGATAATTCAGAGGCAAGTTCACAGGAGCAATGCACCAGCCACAAACCCTGAAGACCATTACAGGATCAATCTCACGACAGACTTCCTCAACCATGCTCTTGTGCACCTTGAAAGCAGATTTGAAGATGCTGTTTTTGTGTGCTACAAAGGATTTTCAGTGATTCCTTCTATTTTGTTGGTTACTGACCCTATTTGGAAGGATAATGTTCGTGAATTTTGTAACTATTACAGGCAGGATATCCCTAATTAGGCAGGCCTACCAGCAGAGCTTTTGTTGTGGGAAAGAATGTGGAAGACAAAAAGTGATAGAAGAGAAGACATCCCTGACAGTATAGATGCCACCCTGGAACAAATTGACAAGGGTGCTTATGTGAATATATACACCATACTTCAAATCCTGATAACCATTCCTATTTCATCAGCATCTTGTGAAAGGTCCATCTCAACCCTCCGAAATCTGAAGACTTACTTGAGAAATACAATGGTCCAGGATAGACTGAATGGATTAGCACTGATGCATGCCCACAGAGAAATGGAATTAGACCTTGAACAAATTATAGATTTATTTGCCAATTTACATCCTAGGAGAATGAGAATGGAAAATATTTTAAATGATTCATTTTGTACCAGACAGTCACTAGGGCGAGTCTAGAGTACTTGTGAGTTATGTTCCATCAGGATTAATTTAATCCTTAAACTGATGGAGAACAGTACAGATACATAACTGGTGTCTGTGGTACATGTGTATTAATACTAATATCTGGACAAAACCTCATTCTTCAATAGTTTTTGGAGTTCTGTTTTCACTGAACTGGGTGTTCTATAACCTTAAAATTGCATTCTGAGAGCTCTAAAGTTCAAATATCCTTGGTGGGGCATGCCCTCAAAATCCCTTAGTTATATTGGTGCAAATCACTCATGTAAAACCCTGGATCCACCCCTGCCTCCGAAGGTCGAGAATTTTCTCTTGCTTCTAATTTCCATATGATAATGATATTGCAAAGACGTCGAAATAAAAAAGCAATGGATTACAAGGACCCTACTGTGTGAGATAGAACTACTCTGGGGAAGAAATATGAGGGTCGTACAGGGGTGGTCTCTGGCACGGTTCACGAACCTAAAAAATAGAGGATCACTGTTCACGGATAAAAAAAAAATTCGTTTTCCCGAATCACGAAAATAAGAAAGTAAAATACGTTATTTTAATGACCTGTTTTACATTAGAAACAGTGTTTGAAGAAGCAAAATCGCAAATGGCTAAGTCAAGCGGCTCCATATTGCAAATCGCATACCTAACTCACTCTCAATAGACCACGCTAACCATTCGGAGAATCATGTAGACTAGAGTGGTAAAATCACAAACATCGGTTAATCATTCAGCTTCTTCACGGGTCACGCAAAACCTTCAGGCCACGAATCACGAAGACTAATATCCTAAATTCACGTTTCACGGAAAATAAAATGAGCTATTCACGCATCACGAGGTTATGTAAGTGGATTGCTTTTCATTTAGTGAAAGCTTAGAACACACTGAAATGCCCAATGAACTAACCAAAGTGTATTTTTCTAGATTCTAATAATTTAGCCGACTGAAATATTAGAATCACTGATCGAAACGCTTCAATGCGAAGAACACTTACCTCTTCCAACTGGCACTCGATAGACTTGTTCACTCAACTAACGGGACGCTTACGTTAACAGATTAAAGGGTTAAAAGGATGACTTATAATGTGTAGCAATTTATCCCGTCCGCTTTCAACAAGTAGCGCGGACTTACTATCCGTTTAGTTACTATGCGTCCGCATAAAGTCTGGAAGGAATGTACACAGATGCAGTAGAGCGCTGCTAAGAAACGCTTTTTGTTTTGAAATTAGCATAATGCCGAATCCTCTTTATCATTCATCTTTCATACACTTTACGCATCCCGATTTTCTGATTGGTTGATTTTGTACCACATGACACTGGCTTGTGACGAAACAGGCTCCTTGAGGCGTTGATCATTATCGTGGTGTAATATTCAACAAACCACTGTCATTGCACTATGGCTTCGGCTGACTCAAAGTTTAAAGATTGTTGTTTGTAGTGTATTCAATTTGAAAGAAGAGAGAAGCGCGACGAGGGAATGCTTCTAGCGCAGGCTTTTCTCTCCAGCCATTTTAACCTAACTAAATAACAGGGCATTTCTCTCGAAGAACTATGTGCTGATAGTCGCCTGCGGAAATTTGATGTTCTTCAAACAATATATTGCCTGAGAAGCGAGGCTTAGGCCTGGTTTAAAAATCGCATTTTACATGCGCCGAATCAAATACTAATTCTAGTCGACTCGAATGAATATGTTCGGCTGATTTGATTTAAACGCCGCATTTTTTTGTCGAAGAAAATTGCTGAGCGCGAGCGACGTGTTTTAAATTCCCATTCGAGCAAATTCGATTCGGCACATGTAAAATACGGCGTTTAAATCAACTGTCGAACTTCAGTCGCGTATTCGACTGGATCAGTCGAATATTCGACTAACTCGCATCGAATTGAAATATGTCGCATTTAATTGATTTGAACGTCGCATTTCACATGCATTTAATTTGGCAATTCGATTCGGTGCTGTGTAAAATGCAACGTTTAAATCGGGCCTTAGAGGGCAAGATGCTTGTTTGAAGAAATCAAATTTCCAAGCGCAATTATCAGCAAAAGCACACGCACTCTATGTTTAAATGTTCACCGACAAGTGCTATACATCTTTTAAATATTTTCCTCAGACGGGCCTTTTTCAACAATTTAGTATATCTTAAAGCAAAAAAAAAAAAGTTTTTACACTTGTAAATATTTTCTGCGCATTAGTCGAATTTTACGCTTAAAGTGCCTATTAAATGAAATTTAGCCCCCTTCTTGATTTCACTGAGAAAATTGAAGTGTATGTAGCACTGGTCCGGCGCGCAAAATAATATTTCTGTCCCTCCAAAGTTGGCAAAAAATGCAATTGTCGTTTTCCGAGGCCTGGAACTAGTGACGTCATAAGGTGTGTCAGGAGCCCATTAGTAATGGGCTCCTGGGTGTGTAAATTTCGATTGCTTCACTTTGCATTGGGGCAGTGTTTTTCTACAATTAGCGCTCACTGAGCCGTATTTTTGGCGGTTTTATTAGTGGAAAATGTCCTCTGATGATTAATTATCCAGTAACACCTCATCTTCGTGTGATGTTGAGTCACTGCAGTTAGCGGTGGAAGGGGAAGGCTCTTTTAATTCGATCGTTCAGCGCTATCGAGTCGAGTGACTCGAGTCGTGGAAGAAGGAGACATTGCCTGATTTCAAACCGTGAAGGACTAGATTCGAGTCTGTAAATTATGGGATTAGCAACCACTGATTCACATAGTCTTATAGTGCAGACTAAGTTTTACAACATCCTCAAGTTTGGTGTTAATCAGGCTAGTTTTGACTGAGATACAGCCATTTGAAAAAGTCAAAATTTACAAAGAAATGTATGGCCATCCGGACGCTGTCCCGGACGCTGTCCGACACAGCGTCCGGTTAGCCATACATTAATTACTTTGTTAATTTTGACGTTTTTAAATCGCTGTACCTCAGTCAAAACTAGTCTGATTAACACCAAACTTGGGGATTTTGTGAATCTTGGTGTGCTCTTTCTGACTATGTGGATCAATAGTTGCTTATCCCATAATTTACAGACTCGTACCTAGTCCTTCACGGTTTGAAATCAGTCATGCCTGCTGGAGGAAGACGAGGACGACGAATGTGATATACGCTTTGTGACCTTAGAATCTCGATTCGAAAACAAGGAAACAGTCTTAAATTGGTAAACTATAAATCTGCCATGCCTCCAATGTAAGAAAATGGTGAAAGCGCTGTTCGCTTTGGCAAAATTAAAAATATTTTACCTGATGATTTATAAACCACTTCAGCACCTGGGTCACGGTTGTGTTGCAAATCTCACACACATGCTGCAATCATCAAGTTTCACTGAACCAAACGCATGTTCTAGTTTCTCATTACTTTATTAAGTCCATTACTAGTTCTCGTTGCGTTGAAGATACTCCGGGAGATACTCGTTCACACGTTCGTTCACGATAAATACTCAGCGCCCGCTCGTTAAGTGTCTCGAAAACTCAGACCGAAAAGTAAAACAATTCCGTGTTATACCGCGGATTGCCTCAAGTCGTCTTGTTTACTATTCGTCGATACAATGTCCTATATTTGAATGTATCTGGTTCTGCAACGTGACTCCCGATAACTGTCACGCAAGAAACAATTCGCGCTAACCGAACGGCTTGGCTCGAACGGCTCGGCTCGAAGAGCTTTTAAATCATCTTCAGTGATTAATTTGGATTATACAGTGGCACCCCGCTATAACGAAGACCTCGTTATAACGAACAACATTTGAAAGCCCGGCAGAATTACAGTAAAATATGTGGAAACAAACCCCGCTATAACGAACCCGCTATAGCGAATTGATTTTGGCAGTCCCAACGCTCAATTTACCCCGCTGTAAAAATATATTTTGTCCTGTCGCTCGCAGTCAGTAAAAACGACATCATAACACAAATGGCTGATAAGGCCAAACACGACTACTATTGGTCAAGATAGGGAAACTTTGACCTTCAAAGCTTTGCTTTATTTAAATGTAGCTGTTCACGCGCAAATCTGTAGACAGTGTAGACTGTTTTGCTTGGTGTATATCCCATTGTTCAACTTGGTTCAGCTTGGTTACCCCGCTATAACGAATATTTTTGTTGTTAACCCGCAGATAATTCGCAGAATTCGTTATAACGGGACGAAGACCCCGCTCTAACGAACATTTTTTTCGGTACCGTGACACTTCGTTATAGCGGGGTTCCACTGTAGTTAGGCAAACCAAACACAGTTGGAATGCAGTGTACTACTTCCCTGATCCTACCAACGTGGGCTGTTTTTTTTTCGCTTTCTCTCTTCCTCCCTCCGTAGATCCTACCCATACTGCATCAACATTGTCACGACAAAGGCCGGGTAGACAAGACGTCTTGGAGCAACCCGAGGCAAACACGGATTTGTTATATTTTTCGGCTCTGAGTTATCATTAAAACTCTTTTGAAACAAATTTCCCTATATTTGGTATTGCATTCTCGCATTAGGATTATCGTGCTAAAATGTCCTGATAACAAGTCTGTAAAAATCCATCAGCCGAAATCATGTGTGCCTGCAAAATCACACAAATCACAATGATGCGAAGCCAATAAGCACTTAATGACTGGCCACAAAGGAAACAGTGAGTTTTGTTTCCCTGAGACCTTCAATGTTCCCCGAGGCGAAGCCGAGGGGAACATTGAGGACGAGGGGAAACAAAACTCACTGTTTCCCGAGGGGCCAGTCATTAAGTGTTTTGTTATACCTCCCGACTCAAATATAGAAAAAGCTCCGAAAAAAACGATTTGCTTAGCGCCATTGCATACTCTGGCTGCACTCGCAAAATTGAGCGGCTGCCAAAACCAACCTGTCGAAAAATCACCATAAGTATTTTTCTTCGCAGCTAACAAAAAATATAGACAGTACTAAAGTCGCTTTGGCGTCTTCTAATGTTTAACTCAAGCATTTTGAGTTTGATTTGATCAGGAACAGCATATTTTGCAGTAAATTACACAAATACTTTCCTACCTGGCGACGGCGATCGACGAGCGAGTTGACGACCGTGGGCAACCCATTTTTGGCGCCAAACCAAAAGCTTGGAGACACAAAACGTTCATATTTTCCCCAAAGTTAATCTGCATGGTATGTTTTTGGGACTATAAATCCCTTTTCTAGAATAATGAATGCCGTCTCTAAGGAGAAACGTTGTCCTACTTCAATGGCTTTTTAACATCAGGCCGACTGGTACACAAATTTCCCGCGGTTTCAAGGTGCACAACGTGATCACGTGCGAGTCCAAATTCTCCAGGGAGTTAGTGAATTTTATTCGCCCTAGGGAGTTAGAGAGATTTAACCCACGGCACGTGATGCGTTCTCCTCCAATCGGAGAACGTATTTGAGTTGGGAGGTATAACAATATTATTTCAATTGAATTCTTCGCTCCCTTTGAGTTTGCTCCTGTTCGGGTGAAGACTCGAGAGTACCACCATTAAATCTTTATTAAGACATCTCCGTCGCGGAGGATCTCTACTGTTTAAAAGCCGTCGATAGAAACTTTGTTCGAAATGGACGGAACAACACGGACGCATTCGTCGCTTTGCAGTTGGTCCGCTGTATCCAAACAAATCGCTAGCAATGTGCTCTTCTGACTTCGGCTTTCGAAAAAATAAGCAAGACAGTGCCTTCTGTGTAAGTGGTATTTTGCACCTCGCTAAAACAGGAGCAGGGGTAACGATAAACGTCCCACTCCTTCGCTTATTCCTCTCAAATGCTATGATGGCTTGAAGGTTTCACACACCTTATGACGTCACCGTACTAATTTGCATATTTTGACCGCGCGCGGAATGTGGCTAAGAACGTCGCATTTTGTGGACGACTGACAGCGACCAGTGGAAAGTATTGAGCAGTGAAAAATGTGAGAATTTTCTCCCAAATTTTCCATGTCCTCCATTATTACATTGTAAACGCCGCTGGTCACAGCCGTTTCATATTTTCGCGCCAGCAATCCGCGCGAACATTTTGACTTCCGCTCAAGATTTCTTTGTTTTCAAACAGCCAATCAAAAAAAATTCGAATTTTGAAATTCGAAAATCTTATGGCTCCAGAGCACTTAGATTCTCGTGCCGAGGGCCCGCCGGCTAAGAGATGAGAAAAGGGCTATGAGGACGAGAATGGGTTGCGGCTCCCCCAACTTTGCCCGCGATATCCTATCCAAACGAGTCAGGAGCTTGCGCGCTGGCTAAGAAAATTGTATTCTTAAATCTGAAAACGAATTTTGCGTTTCTTTACTCACTCCAATCATGGTGTGTCAAAAGAACCGAAGAATCCACTCTGTGCAACGATTCTTCGGTTCCTTTGATGCGCCATGATCCGAGAGATCTTGGATTAATCTGTTTAGTAAATAAACGCAAAATTCGTTTCTGGATTTTAAGAATCCAATTTTGGAATTTCTTAAGTAACCTCAGCCTTAAACAGTAATATACGCTGTTCATTTTGATTTTGTTCACATCCCTGGGTAATTGCGTTATTGATTTGATATTCCTGAATATCATAATTTTTTTGTGGCAGAATAAATATCAATTGGAACCGCTGAAAATATCATTGCTTCTAATCTTTGTGAGTTAGCGCCATGTTTTTTGGATGCCACAATAATGAAATCAAACAATTGCCCGATGACTCGTTAACGAGTTGGGGTCATGTTCGAGATACACGAAAGGTTTTCATAGGCAGGCGCTTATCTATGCAGCATGAAGCGACAAAGAGTATTCGAACTCCTGATGTCCGAACTCTTTTTCAGTAATTTCTCCTGAGTTATATGCATTTCATCGATCATACCACAAAGTCAGGAACAAGACATCGTGAAAACGATTCTAGTGTTAGGAGAGCATTACTTTTAGGTCTCTTCCGTGAAAGTGATCTTAAATATTATGATCAAGCTCTTTTAAGTTTAAGGTATCAGTAAGGGCAAAATTTCCCATTTTACATAATTTTACTTTTTTAAGCGGTTCGATAAATCTTTAGGAAATCTTAAAGATAAAAAAAAACTCGTCGAAAAAATATTATATCTACCGCTAGTTATCGCGCGAGAAAGATTTTTGCATATTAATTACTTAATTGAGAGTTGACAAGTTCTGTCAACCTAGTAATTATCGAGGCGCGTGACATCACAAACATGCTGAGTTGACACGCAATTCGCCGCGCGCCATAATCAGTGAACGGATGTCTTCGAAGAAGAAAAAGCGATCTTGCCCGTTTTCGTCGGCTAAAGCAAGGCCAAAGAAGGCAAAAAGCACTCTCGACAAAGAGTGGGCCGCAAAATTGGCGGAAGGTGACAAAGCAAGCCGCGCTAAAATAAGCTTACAGTTCCAACTGTCGAAGCAGAGAAAATCGACGAAGAAAATTGGCAGATCGATTGTTTCCAGTGAAAGGCTGCAAGAACGTCTCGGGGATCGGATGCGGTTTCATGTCGCTTTTGCCAAGGAGATGTGGATATTATGGCAAACGTTAAATCGCGAAATGGACTTGGTTCATTGTGAATTGTAAGATGCCGAAATGAAAGCTGCCCATCCCAAAACACCAATTCAGCCTTCACAATAACTGAGAAGGGGAAGGGTTTAGAGGTCAATCGGGCAACCGTTCTTGGCCCTCGATCCACCGGTTGTGGCCACGCTGCAGCCTTGAAATTTCTGAGTTCTCTTGGACTCGCACCGATAAGCAAAAGCTGCTGGGCTGCTCAAACCAAAATAATCGAGGGAGAGGCGCGGGTTTTACTCGAGGAAGAACTGAATAAAGCGGCTTGCGAAGTAAAGAGTGGAAGTTTTCTCTAAGTTGCAGAGTTGAACTGTTCTCACGAAGACCTCGATAATGCTGTAGCCGGACCTTTGGCATCTTCACTGACATGGTCATAATTTTGAAGATCAGTCAACCGATACGTAAAATTTCGAACGCTAATATAGTAAATCAAAAGATAAATTCACGTTTACTAACCTTGGTAATCTCACTGCACGCACGAAAAAGCGGACAAAAATTTACCGCGCGGTGCCGCGGGAAATTTGTACCTGTTCCATGTTAACTGTCACAGTCCTATTGTTATATAGAAATCTGATCCTTCTGCGGTATCTCCCTTGCTGTGATAATCTCTTCACACTTGGATGCCGCCGAATTTTATTTTTTCTCTGTTTCTCGAAAGTAAAAAAATGGCGAGTTGTACGTACATTTTGAGTTCCAAGTCGGCAGCCCGTGGACCAAATTGGCTGAAATTCGGAGACAATGTTGTCAGAACATTCGCCAACAAAACTGTGTCTGCGAATTCTGATTATTCACCTCATTAAAAAGTTATGCCGTTTTTTCGTGGACAGTTCGATTTTTTTCTCTCTTCTAACTTTATCCTCGTCTAAAAAAATAACAAACGGGTGTGCCAAAAATCTGAGACACGGTTTTTGAGGTCAATGTGTGAAGAAACGGATGCCATGTTAATCGTTTTCTTCGGCCTAAATTTAGCGGGAGTGGAGCTTGATTTATGGCTTCGCGAAACTTTGTAAACATATTCACATTTTCGAAACACGCTAAACTTTTACTGTTTTAAACAGATCAGGTCATAATCTTTAGTTATTAAGCTTCCAATAAATATACGGTTTATATGGGTTTTGGTTAAAATCACAAGCGCTAGAGCGTACCGCGCGCTGATGGTCAAATGGGTTATACTGATACCTTAAGTCTTTAAATTTCCTGAAATAAAAGAAAGATACCTGAGACGAACGCTGCAACCCAACCTTGGAAACCCAGCTTTAGAATTTTTGGGCCTGGTGAAAATGTACGATGAGGACTTTCAGTCCATTGAATAAAACCGCCAAAAAGATGCCTCAGTGGGTGCTAACTTTATGGGACATTCACTGACTCGAAGTGAAGCGATCGAAATTTACACACCTTATGACGTCACTATTTCCAGGCCTCGGAAAACGACAAGTGCATGATTTTTTGTCAACTTTGGAGGGATAGAAAAATTATTTTGCGCGCCGGACTAGAGCTTAAATTAAAAAATTATGAATCAGCGCAACATAGACTTCTCTGGAATAAAAAGGCATAGGCACTTTAAAAAGTATCTTGCTGATTTTCGTGACTCGGGAAAAACGAAATTTTTATATGCGTGATCCGTGATCTTGTATTTTTTCTGTTCGTGAACTGCGCCAGAAACCATCCTGAACGACCCTCAATTAAGCACGTAGGCAGGCAGACGTTTATTTTTCGGACACAAAATGTCTATGAGTTAATAGCTCGTTCAGTATTTTTCATTTTGAGATATGCATTAGCTTTCCTCATTGACAAGGATGAAATCTTAGATTTCACTTTTCCTTTCGCTTCCTTCGACTTGTTGGCTGTGTGAAGCATCGTGACAAGCCGCACAGGTTTCAAAAACTAGGCAAAAATTAGCATCTTAAAATTTACAAATCCCCCAAAATCGAGCCTCAATAAGATAAGACCGTTACAAAGTCCATTGTTTACACCAAATAAAGTTAAAATCACAGAAATTTTCTCTGTATTTACACGCTGGTTTGTTTTAAGCTGAGGAGCCAACAGTTTCCGTGGGGCGTGATAGGCACAGAAGTTTTGGAATTCTTGGTGCTATAACTTTGTTTCCCTTAAAGATATGTTTCGCAAACTGATAAAAGCAATAATACTTGATTCCAGAAATATGTTTGACTAGGTGTTTCCATAGTTACTAGTCACGTGACTCCCCTGTGGCCTGTGGCTAATTAAAACATCAAAACTCCCATAAGTTTTTCCTTGAAAAGTATGTAATCTTAAATGCGATACTACATACAAAATTGAAAAATTATCTAATTTGAATTATCAGATTTCATTTATGTGACGTCACAAATGATGACGTCAAAAATGAGCCTTTTGCTCATGCGTAGTACTAATCCAAAAAAATGAATAATTTGGAACAATAACTTAAGAAAACTACAATAGCGAAATTGCCAACTCATTACTCTTCTCTAGTTTAAGAGATATTGGTAACATTTTATGCATATTTAAAAAAAAAAATAGTTTGGACAAATTTGTGGCCGATTTTAGAACGTTTTTCCCCAGCGTGTTATAGCACGACCGAGCACTTTATTTTCTCCCCCCGTTATCGTTTGAATGACTTTGGTTTTCACCGCTCCTGCCCAGATTCGTGCTAAGAGAAAGAGATTGTTTTGACCCGTACAATATCTAATGGAGCGCGGAACGTTTGCTAACCTGTGACGGCAGCGATCCAAAAGCTGTCAGGAGACGCCATTTAGAACTTCTCAGCGGTAATCAGAAGCGATCCTGGACCAATGGTCCCTGCTGATCATGTTTTGATGATGACGAAAACAGAGAAGTAGAGTAACAATGAAGGGGACACTTGAGACACTAAAGTTCCGTTTTAGAAAAAAAAAACCCACAAAAATGATCGAGATTTTGCGAATAATGAAAAGTTGAAGATTGCATCAAATTCAATTCCGTTTGCACAGGATGAAACAAATAGATTGAATCAGGTTAAAATAAGAATTTGGAGGTTGAGTGCACCTAAAAAAGGCTGCAGTGACTGAATGACTAAGTGAATGATTCCTGTTTTTAATCCTTTACCATTCCTGTTGCACTTTTAGTGAGAAGAATGGGAAGGTAACTACTGAATTGTTAAACACATTAAACGTCAACGTTACTCTCTCACTTGCCAAAACTCTGTGACAGCAAAACTAAACAACACCTAAGTGGCTTCGACGACAACTTTATTCTCACTTAGTTTTCTTACTTGTGTTTCTCTACAGCTACATGTGTAAGTGTAATCCCGCAAAAACGGAAACTAGTTTTTTTCACAAACGTGAACCCAAGGCTACAGCTAGTCTCCAAGAAATCCCGAAACCCGCCAATTGTTGAAGTGCAATTGCTATATAGTAATCCTGAGTAAATGCCATTTTTATCGTTGTCGTCTTGACTTTTCGCTGAAGCCCTCACTCAGGCATAATCTGCGGCATTGGAGAGTAATTCGCTGCGGCAATCTCACGCACCACAACATTCATGTAATCTTCGTCATGGCTTATGATCTTAATGCGGTGGTTAACGAAGTGGTATTTGGGCATCACGACACTCTTCCTGGCACTGTAAACAAGCAAACAAACTTGGATCAGTTACATTATGTTGACTGCGTAAGCATATGACAAAAACAGTACTGTTTTATGAGTCACCATCCGCAGCTCTGGCTGTTACCTATACTTGAAAAAACACAATTTTATTCCCTAATAGATAATGTTCTATACTGGATCCATAATAAGCCCTTTGCACGATAGCGCATTCTGGGAATCTATATGTTCACTGATAACAGAGAAGCTGTTAAAAATGCTGGAAAGTTGTTATTGCTGTCAGATATGTACTTATTTGATCAATACTTTAAGTATTTTAAACATTATGGCAATTTTAACAACTCAAACGCGGGCCTGGATTCTTTTTAGAGAATTTAAGGAGGCTATCTTTCTACCTCTAATATACGTTTTTGACCGTCTACTGCTGCAAGATAAATGTGGCATATTGCCGATGAGGATAAATTCAGTCCAAAAAAATGACTGAGTATAGCATAAATGCATCATTCGGTAATTAGCTTTTTAATGAAAGGAACTGTAATTGCGTTATCTTGGAAACTAAAAAAAACAATTAGAAAGAATTAACTCAACTATGTTGAGCTTGATACCACCCAATCAATCGCAAGGATTAAATGTGCAGCAAATTAAACTGCATGAAACAAGAAAATCAAGGCCAAAATTCGAAAAGCGGCGTTTTATCTTTCCATTTCAGTTAGTGACTAAGCTGGCTTTTAGTCTAAAATTAAGCTTAGCACTCCGGTAAAGTTTGATACTGCTCGCAAGCTTTCCTCACCTGCTTCATCCATTCGAATGAAACAACGAGCTAGGAAATCTTTCAGCTCCTCTAAAAGGTTTGGGGGCATTTCATCATACTCAGTGAATTTTATCCGTGATCCCGGGGGCAATGGGAAGGACTTCATCATAGCCTCCTAATTTTTTAACTTTGAATTGATTTGACTACCCTCAGAAAAGAGAAGTTAAAATTATAATGGCTTCTTGTTACTCTTTTAGCTACCTTAGGTCCCATATTGACAAAATGCTCAGAAAAGTTGTTAGCCTTGACGATAGGATCGAAAATTGTGTGTTTCCGTGTTTCCCAAAATTGTCTCGTAATAACTCTGATCTCGATTTAGTGGTATTCATTTTTCCATATATTTAAGTCTATTGGAGTCTCGAGTTTCCTTCTATCACAATATCTCATGACATTTTATCACAGAAATATCATTGTCATTATCATTATCAATTTTTATTTATTTATTTATGTAACATAACCGTTTTTTCCGAGTCATCAAATCAATTAAGAACTTACTGGTAAGTAGATCTGAAATCACATCGGAAATGTCCGCCTCCTTCAAGCAACAGATGCCTGAAATCATCTCCTTGTAAATCTCTGTTTCTGTTTCCAACAGCATACATAGCCTCACATGATGGTTCCCATTCCTTCGTCTGTTTCATCATAATTGGACCACGGGGGTGAAAGTTGTGGCAATTAAATGTAATGTCATAGTAAAAACAGTCACCAACCATTCTAATGAAAAAGAATTGAGATTTAATGAGCGAGACTACATATGATAGACAATCAATCACGATGTATAATTAGTAACTAACAAATAAAAAACATGTACCGTGTTTCTATCGCGTTTTAGTAGACTTCTGCCAGTATACTAATGCAAATGCTGTAATCTGATTGGCGGAGCCATTGCACACTATCAGCCATTATATAAAAACCCAAATTATTCTCGCATTTTGATGGGTTCTTGGCTATGATCTTTTAGAGGACAGACGCACGATTGACGCCATCATTACAATGTTTTTGCCTCTGTATTTTTAAATGGCGGAAAGTTTTGAGAATTTAGGTAATATTTTACGCCGCTGGGCGAACGATAAGGTACAAAAAAAAGTCTCGCCGAGGCATTAAACTGGTTTGAGAAGTGAGAAGAAAGATAAAGCCGTTTCTTTTAGAAAAATATTTAGAAAAAATACTCGAGTAGTCTCAGGAAGCAGTCGAACGAGACTAAATCAAGCACGAAATTGATTTTGGTAAGCCGAGAAGCATTGCTTTATCTCGAATTTAACAAATCCTATGGACAAAATGTTTCTGAGATTAATTTATTTAAAGGTTTCAACTTTTTCCAGTCTCAAAATAACTGTTGACGCACTGATTGATGTCAGGAATGTAACATGAAAGCGTCACTTTTAAAATCAGTTAAACTAAACACATAGCCTTGCCTTCCCCGCGATGCGAGTATTCCAGGGGATTGGGGGACTACATATCAAACAACTCTCCTTCCCTTTATCACTTTACAAAAAAGGCCTTTCAGAATAATAACAATCTCAGAATATAATTGCCACTCTAGTCCACTCTTTCGTAAATTAAAAATACTTAAAGTAAGTGACTTATTATACTTGTATTGTGCTTTATTCAAGTACAACTATTACTCTATTCGACTGCCCTTAATTTTTAACGATTTTTTTAAGAGTATCAACAAATTGCATCAATATCCAACCAGACTGGCGAGTAAGACTTCATACTATCTGCCTAAAGCGAGGACCAATTATGGCAAATTTAACATTGGTTTTTTTGAGCTAACAATTTGGAATTCCATTGAAGAGTCACTAAAATCCAAGAGTTATACCTGTTTTAAAATCCTCTTAAAAGAATCACTTATCTCCAACTACTGACTGGCTCATTGCTGTACTTTATTTTCCAGTTTTTCCGTGTGCACATCCCCTTGTCTATTGTTATTAGGCTAGCTATTTCTAAGTGGCTGCGCTCTTTTTCTTTCTTGTATTTAAGTCTGTGTTATATAATTTCTGGGCTCGAATAAAGATTGTTGTTGTTGTTGTTAATCCAGTCCATTTCAGGGTACAGCAGCGAACTAAGTATAGCTCAGTTCACGGCCAACTGTATCGCAGCTAAAATTTGTCTCCGACATTATATCAAACTGCTTTGAAAATCACCAACCACAGAAGACAAAAATTTCGACCGTTACAAATGCTCCTTTCATTTAAAACTCGAATCAAATGGCCTCTAGGTTGACCGCAACCATAAGTTTGCCGAGGATATTTTCTCAACTCCTGCCATATTTAACGCAACGTCCAAGCATTTCGGCTCACAGGGCTGCCCTGATGACAAAAAAAGACTTGACTATTCCAGCATTTTCTCAGTAAAATTTGTAGATTTCGCGGCTCAATTCTGCTTTCGCTGTAAGTTTTCATTCCACGAGGAGAGGCCGTCTCGAGCTGCTGGAGCCAGGTTTGACAGTGGCGTGATTTTCCTGGACCAATCACAATTCTTTGCTTCGCATAGCAACCAATGAGATTACTTCATTTGTATAGATGATAGGTTACATCAAATGGCTCTTTTCGTGCTCGCAAAAGTGAACAAAGGCGGGCAAGGGCCGGCTTTCGCGTTATGTTGAAATATTTTGAAACAAAAAAAGCTTTATTTCTAGTAGTTTGATTCGCCTTTATATAAAACAAATAGATTCCATGATGCCTTGCGTCTGTTCAGTAATAGATCACAGAAGATGTCAAAATGCGGTAAGAACATCAGTGACACAAGCGGCTATCGCCTCGTGTGCCACTTTTTTGCTCTTACCACATTTTGACGTCATCTGCGATCTATTACTGAACAGACGCGCGACAACATGGAATCTGTACTAGAGTGTGCAGTGGTTTGAGGTCGTCTACGAAATGGCGACGTTTTCTTCATTTTGGAGGAACATTTTAATGCGAATAGATAATTTAATTCTTAAGAAGACGAAACGAAGGACATTTATGGTTTCTGGATTCAAAAAAATGTTGAAATTATTTAAAAAAACTGATGAGCGCGTGCAGACAACTTCAATTTTTAGCGACAATTCAATCCGAGCGATCTCTTCAAGGCGCAAAGTTAAATAATACTTCGAGAAATAATTGGAAACCGTTATTTCAGGAGATTTTAGTAAGAATTCTACTAAATCAATAGGATTATTCATTCTCGATTTCTACGAGATGATACTTAGTTGATTCGACCTTCTGTCACATCATCTATACCACTTATTCATAATCTAATTGTTAAACAGAAACAGGAGTGGAAGTCTAGGAGAACGAGAATTAACTAACGTTCTATATTACCAATGCCGTTCTCTGATTAGTTACGCTACTCAGTATCTATTCTATTGTAGATAGTGAGAACCGTTACATTGTACGGTTGTTTAACAAACTAGTGGCCGTTCTTTGCGTTTTTGGGGTGTCTGTGAAGAGGATTTAGATAGAGATTTAACGACTGGTAGATTTATACGAAAGCAATTAGATTATTCGCTCTCAATTTCTATGCGTAAAAGTTGACGAGGGCGCAACGTGATAGAAATCTCGAGCTCAGTCCAACTGTTTAAAAGAAACTCGATTTTTTACCCAATCAGCATACGTATTTCCATAGGTCTGTTTTCTAACTCCATTTAAAAGCTATGTGCGCATTAAAAAACCCAGCCTCGTTGGCAGAGAAGAGAGTTTTTAACAGAAAAGCTTTGTTCATTTACTTCGTTGAGTTTCTACACAGAGAAGAGTATTTTGGAAAAGAGCCTTCACCTTAAAGTTCACAATTCGACGGTATGTATACATTATACCGATTTTAAAATAAAAATTTTCGGTTATTACAAAGCAAAAAGACAACTTATACTAAATGAGAGAAAAATATGAGAGGGGTAAGGAAGCAGAAATTCAGGTGATATAATTAGAACTATGTAAATTTTATCAATCTGGAACGCTACATTTTCTCGCAGTAGGAAGCATTAGCTTAACATCTTAATTATTACTAACGTTATGTCGTTTGTCACGTGGCAAACGCCTCTGTCTTCGAATCTCATGGTTCGTTCCCAGTAATGCCCCTCAGGAAACGACTCCTTGAAAAAATCCGGTATGTCTGGTGGGTAACTAGTGAACGCCCTGTTGCCGTACTGGAATGCTGTTGTCAAGATGTCGAAAGCAAAAGGGAGAGGTCCGCCTTCTGTGACCTCGAGGCGTATAGTCTGCCATCCTCTATAAAAAAAAACACACATGTTGATCAAATGCACTGCAAAAAATTTCTTCAGTTAAAAAATTTCGGAGTGGTAATTACCGCAAAAAATCTACTTGGCTGATTTGATATAAAGAACAGTTCTGAAATTCTAAGATTAATCAACGGTTACCCAATCTTTTAATGCAGCACATCCGTTAAGCCATAGCAAAATCTCGGACCTTACGATTACAGAGCTGTTTTGTTCACATATTTTTAATATGAGCGAAAGTTTCCTTTGTACAAGTAGTTTTAGACACATACACTTCTCCATTTTTAGATTCAGATGAACTAAAATGGCTTTACGGGCGCGAGAAACGAGGCTTTCGAGAAACGGGCCCCAGGAAGACTAACCTATACACCGAATGCAAATATGGCGGACCACTCGGTCGTCGCCCGGGACGAGTCGAATGAAAGCGAATGAAAGCGAGGCTAGTTGGGCTTCGATGTTCTTCCCGGCCAGGAAACTCTTGCTTTGTGGTCGACCTGTTGTTTTATTTCGCTGTGCCTACGAGTTGCTGTGTTTCTGAATGCGACGAGAGGGGATAGAAATCTTCCACCGTTAACCTCTAAGGGAAAATAGTGGATCAATGCAATTCGTTGAGACGGAGAAAAGGAGTTCACGATCGCCGCGGGGACTAAAGTTTGCTATTGTTTGCTACGTTTCAGGATAGATCTCAGAAAAATCGTTTAAATGACGAGCTAATGTGGTGTCTGGTGGTGTTCCAACACGGTTTTCATGGCCAATACCCTCCCCAGGGTAAAGAAAAGGTCTCCTTGAATGATATCCTCTATCTCAAAGGAAGAAGTTATTTGCGTTCGCGTCCACTCGCATGATTGCACGGAATCGCACGAAGTAAATATAAATACTACGGTGCAATAACCAAGCAAATGAACTTCAACTGCCCCGTTACTGAAACCAGTGAAAGCATTGAGCCAAATGACAACAACTCAGAGCTAAATGCGATCGCTTACACATTTTCTTAGATCGATTCCAACCTGAACTTAAACAGTTCCTTCGGCGAATGTGAACTCCTCAGAACTCCTTGCCTCCGTCTCTTTGGTTTCCCCTCAGAGGCGAACGAGAAAACTGAAAAAAAGAACACCTTCTCTGCTGTGGAAGATTCCACTCTGTTGCGGTGGCATTCAGGAACACAAAAACGCGTAGGGAGGGCGAAACAAATCGACTACGAAGCAAGACTTTTCTCGAAAAGCAATCAAAACAAAACATCGAAGCCCAACTAGCCTCGCTTTCATTCGCTTTCATTCGACTCGTCCCGGGCGACGACCGAGTGGTCCGCCATATTTGCATTCGGTGTATAAGGGGTTAAAAAAAAGAACGCTAAGGGAGAAGAAAGTTCTTTACAAACAAGAACCTATAAACGGAGAAGCTAAACTGGTCAAGCTTGTCAAAATTATGATGATCATCCCACAAAAGGTGTGCGTCGTTCGCCGCCTTAATAATGATAAGATCATTGAAAACAAAGATGGACCCAACACATATATATCTGGTGATAGCTGTAAATAGCCTGAAAGAAATAAGGTTTCTGACGAATTCTCGGCACTGCATCTCGTTCCCTTGAAAAATAGCAGGACGAAAAAACAAACAACAAACAAACAAACAAAAAGCCGGTAAACTGAACGCAACGAATTAAACATTTTGAAACTTTTACTTACTCGTAAGGCTGCCCTTCTCCTTCTCCTACAACCTCAAAGTGGTGCCCGTTTACCTTGCCTTTCATATACAGCTCGATGCGCATGTCTGGGAGAACACCACTCTGCGGAATGAAATGTGATAATAGAAATGCTAACGCAGAGTGAAACACTCAACGAAGGAAAAGCTCCGCAATGCGGACTTTTACGAGTTTTTGTACGGAAACGAAAATGTCGTCGTGGTACGGCGAGAAGGATAGCAAAAGGCTTGGAAACAGCTATTGCTTTTTTCTTTTATTTAAGGAAAAAGTGGGTTATGAGAGGCTTGTATTTTCTTTTAATAAAATTAGAGAGAAGGGATTTAGGGTTGCTTAGTTTTCACTAGGGGTTCAATATCATGCACTACGTGGAGTTTTCTACATGAAACTTCTTCTGATAAAAACCAATTTTATACCACAATGGGTGTGGCTCAAGTTTTCGCGATGGTTCTTGTTATATTTAATTTCCATTTCTGCCAAGAAAAGGTGACAAAAAGGTAATAGTTCCCCAAATTTCAAGAGCCTCGCTCATCCTGGGCCGTGAGATTTTTATTCGACGTCATCATTTTCCAAAATTGAAGATTTCTAATCCTACTGACAATTTAGTTTCATCAAATTTTAGACTCTCTAATAACTTGGCGTTTCACAACGTTTAATCTAAACAGCGTTCTTCATTTTGTGACAGGGCGGGTTTGAATTGTTTTGGTTTATGCTTCACGTGACATTACTGATGACGGGCCATAAACAGATCTTGCTCTAGGAAACATATTTAGGTAACTACAAACCTTCGCGGCGCTACTTTGGCCAAATTGTCTCTTTCTCAACCAAATTAAATTTATAACATTTTCCAAAAAAAAGAAAAGAAATGAAAATAAAATCTTAATTTGCACGCGAGTTATTGGGAAAAAGAGATTATATACTAAAAGTTAAAGCGCCTATGAACTAAAAAAAGCTGCTTATTTGAAATGCTTTTTAAAGTAAAGAAGAATGACGTTTTCCTTTTTGAAATGTATATTTTTTGTTTTAGAGATATTTGGGTTTTTGTATTATGCAAATGAGGGAAGTGATGACGCCATAAATAGTTCCACTTGAACAGGAAAATACTGATGTAAAGTATCTCCAGAAATACTAAAGCAGTGTTCTTTAAACTTGTCACCAAAAATGAACATTATAAGAGAGAAGAACGACGTTTAGAAGACCGATTTAATGATCACCACCTTACCATGGTCAACCTTGTTCCCAGGGCCTTTTCCCTGGCTTGAGGACGGGGTTGCGAGGCGGGAAACTAAGAGCGCGCTAAGAGCTGGTCAGGTTGTGATTTTCCAATACCATGTATATATAGTGGGCTATCAAACCCACTGAAAGTTGGTCAAGGTTTTAGGCTAAAGGACGCGTGCGCTAATTGTTACTGCGTATCCTTACTGCGCACACAAATTCACATGCCACGTCATGCAACGGGCGCGCGCGCTAAGTACTAAAATGAACAATGAAAACGCAGAAGGTCATTGCTTTAGCTTTGCTTGGATTTAACGATCTTGGTAGTTCGGTGACCCCTACTTTTCTGTTCAGAAACAAATTGTATTTACAATTATCTCCACTTTGTCCAAAAATGAACAACAAATCAATGCGGCAAGTTAAAAAAGTTTCAAGATTTCTGTCCACGGGACATCTTGCGGCTGCAAGGCGCGTGAAACTATGGTCGCTAAATGCGAACTTGTTCTTTGAGGAATCTCAACAGTTGACTAAATTCGCTTAATAGGTCCATTTAAATCATATTTGGCAGAGAACATTTCCGTTCAAAGCTCTAATTGCAATATTTTCGGACTTGCAGCCACTGGGGCGTTCTTCGCTAACGAAGTCCGATTTACTCAGATTTAGGCGTTCTTCCGGGCATGTTCTCTCCAAAACGAAGTCGGTGACCCCCAATTTTTTTCTTTTACATTTCTGACATCACTAACTCATCATCTTTCAATGGTAAAATTTTCAGAAAAAAATCAATGTTAGAAAATTTTCGCGCGAACGTCCTTAAATTTCACAACGTTTTAAATTGTGTATAACTCCGATGATCAATCATATCTTCATACGAAGTACATAACATTTCTTATTTATTCACCTGTATTCTTGACCATCTACGGGTATATTGACGAAGTCACAACGTGACAAGCTCTCATTGGGCTTGATAGCTCAGTTGGTAGAGCTCTCGATCAATATATTGAACTATACCGGCTCAGTATCAGCTGTGACATGAATTTCGCAAAGCCAAAGGATCGATGTCTTGCCTTTTTTTTGAGGAAAATTTTGGTGTATGATGCCTATGGTATTTTAATTAAACGTGTTTTACTTGCGTTAAGTTTTTGTGCTATGGCTGCTTAACTACTACTAGGAAACCGTTAGAAAAATAGTGCAGAAGCTTATTTAACAAATAAAGAAGCCTCTACTGTGCTATGTTCTGTTGTAAAGCAGACAGGAAGTGGTAGAGCATGAAAGAAGTGTAGGGGAAAACAAAAGACGCAGTTGAGTGTTTTTCCCCACTTCTTGAGTGCTCTACCGCTTCCTAAGTGCTTTACAACAGAGCAGACCACAGTCGAGGCTTCTTTGTTTGTTTTTGATAAAGAATCCAATAATTTCTCCACGCATTCGCTGAATTTTCAGACCAAACTTTATTTTCTTATGGAGTAAAAGTGGCGTCAGCCGTGTACCAATCTCTGATAAAGCACGTTAAAATAAGCCAATCACAATCCTTGTTAGTATTGTTCGAATAATTTGATTGGCTAACGAGAAGACAGCTGTCAATCACAAGCTGGCCTTCAGCTAAGCTTTCACTTTCGTGTGTGT
The DNA here is from genome assembly GCA_019787425.1 of Platygyra sinensis. Taxonomy (NCBI): domain Eukaryota; kingdom Metazoa; phylum Cnidaria; class Anthozoa; order Scleractinia; family Merulinidae; genus Platygyra; species Platygyra sinensis. The sequence continues at coordinate 207,060 of JAHPZR010007438.1, read as the reverse complement.
ACTTTTCCAATGGAAATTACGACAGAAGGAGCTCAAAGCTTGCAGATAATGAAAATGCGAAATGCTGAGTTGTATTTGAAAGAAGCTACAGTTATTTGCAGCTTTCACCCGCTTGGAGCAAGATTGCCCGAACTAGCGTCAAAGTTGGAAAGACTAGACTGCTCCCACTTGATCAACTCCGAGCACAGCAGCAAGCTTTGAACTGATTAATCGTCGGTTGAGCGATGATACAAAATTGCTGAGGATCACTTCGCGGAAATGACCGGAGCCGTCGCTACTAAGCAAGCGTTACTACACTGCAATGATGGATGTGTTGTTTGAGTATTTTTACAAAAACAAAGCTTCTCATCATAAACAGAGACAGCTCTATGGTATCACCTGTCGTTGGTTTACTTCTTCATTATAATTTCTGCCTTCGTAATATAGTATAATGTCTTTCATCGAAGAATTCGCTTGGTTGAGAATTTTTTACAGCACTGTTGTTATTAATACTCTCTGTGAGCCATATTTACTGCTGACAAATAGCTCGTTTACATTGCTTTTGTCCGAGTCATGCACAAGGGATGTTTAATTTGTCGAAATTCCCAAAGCAACAATTTGAAAGCCATCTTAACGTCATGAACCCGTTCTCTAAACTCTGATAAAGCACGCTGGTTTGAGCGAATCAGAACGCGCGTTATATGGAAACTTTATTATAAATCGTTTTACGCGCGCGAGTCATTAAAACTGAAACTTTTTAACAAATTGTCCCATCATATTTACATATTATATCTTTGGAAAATTAGCGGTGATAGCAGAAAACTACTTGTTTGGAATCACGTAAGGTGTCACTACTATCCACTCCAGGATGAGCGGGAACTTCTGTTCAATTCTGTTCGCTTATTTAAATTTGTCACCTTTTACATGCACCTTTTTACGCCGGTCTTATCGGTTCGCACAGTATATATTGAGTTGTCAATTTTTTATTCTCCTTTCACTTGAAAATGATGACACGGAGTCATAGAAACGTTGTGTAAAACTCTTTTCGCTTATATTTATCATTACTTGTTTGGGTTTACCTCGTTCTCCGTGTATTCTTCCTCAGCATCGCCGAAGTCAGCTGCGAAATCCTCGACCTTGTTGCGAAAAATAACACGTTGGGGTTAAAATATATTCAGGATCAACAGTAATTATAAGCAAGCTTGAAAAATAAACAAAAGATATCAATACACACCTTTGTTTGCTCGCGGTTACCATGAAAAGGGTTACCGGAGGTACAACATAGCAAGGCGAATATGACGACGAAAAAGCATGCCATTTTGGACTTAATCGGTGAAATACTTCTGCAAAATAATTTGAGGAGAAAATTGAGGGTAAATATAAAACTACAGGCGACTGCTAAGGAACAGGTTCAGAGAGTGGTAATGGATCCTAACACATTCATGATATCAACAAGACCTATTTTATCAACCTCATAAAATCATAAATAATAATAATAATAATAATAATAATAATAATAATAATAATAATAATAATAATAATAATATTAATAATAATAATAATAATAATAATAATAATTAAATGTAGTTTGGAAATAACAAATATTTAAAGTACTGGTAAGATTAATCGAGGCAAATCAGTCTTCGATTGGAGAAGCGTCCGGTGGAAACATTAATTCTGAGGATGAAAGTTCGTGGATCAAATAAAAAATGACTTGGTGGGTGTTAAAAAACAATAGGCCATTTTATAGTTATGTGCTTAGTTACCTGGTCATGAATGCAGGCGAGCTTGAAGCTGACCTTGTTTTGATACAGACCTCACTGCTTTTATTGTGTAAATCAAGTTTTTCTTATGCTAGCTACTTGGCATGCATTCAAATGAGAAAAAACAACAGACTGTCATTCAAAGGCCAGGTCACTAAGCAGAGAACTGTAAAATGGTCTATTGAAAAAGACTGGTTTTCAAACAAGAGTGTTTCCTCGCATGGTTGTAAGTTTTCTGTTGCCTTTAGATTACATATCAGAATGACATTGCCAAAGGCTTCCAAATATACAAACATTTGGTTATAAACGCTGTACTGGGCAAAGAGGAACTCCAAGTTTCATGCGAGGACAAAGCACAGGAACAAAACAGGTTAGAGAAGGTATAGTTCAGTAGCTTTCCGTTACAAGGAAGCCGTATATGTTGAGAGCAAAAGCATCAGAGAAGTAACCCGCAATGTCTGTTGCGAACAGGGAAATGTTTGAGGAGAGAAAAAATGATAAATATGAAAGCTCTTCCGTATCCACATTCAGAATGCAAACCTTGTTCACTTTTATGAGAAGCAAATAGACTTCCACATGATTCAGCCATGTAATGAACTAGAATCCTGTCGAGCAAGAGGAACGAGGCTTTACTGACCACAGTGAAGAGGCTTGAAAACCGAGATGCCTAAGAAAACTAACCGCAGCAGTCTACCTTTGTACAAACAGTAACAGACTGAAATATTCAAATCACTGATTTAAATGCATCAATGAGAAGAAAACCTACCTGCTCCTTTTTCACTCAACAAATTGCGGACGCTTGCGTTTAGGTGCAGCCTTCAAGTTGTAACGCGTAACAGTATTCTTTCTATTTTAAAAACTTGTTCTTCAACAATAATTGGTACTCCTGCCATTTTAGTTGTTATTTGTCACAGACTGGTTTTCATTGGTGCATAAGCAACTCATGCAGACTTAGCGGAGTGCTGCTATGAAACGATGTGTTTTTTTTCTTTACTATAATAAGCGCTATATATCAGCTGAATAACTGTCTTTGAGGAGGATAAATTGCGAGATTTCATGAAAGTTTGGAAAAGGAATAGATCATTACAGGGAATTCGAAGTTGTTTATGGTAGGAGCTTTTACCTCACAAGCCTCGGATCAGAAAACTGCAGTGTCTGTTGCGAACAGCGAAATATTCGAGAGAGCGAAGTACTGAGAGGGAAGATAAATTGTAAGTCGAGTCTTTCGCATCCACATTTAGGATGCCAACCCTGTTAATTTCTTGAGCATAAACTGGGCGTCCTAATGATTCAGCCATGTAATGACATAAATTCCTGCCTAACAAGACGAATGGGGCTTTACGTATACTGACCAAAGTGAAAAGACTTTGATGGAAAAACGAAACTCACTGAAATGCCTCAGGAAACTAACCAAAATGTCTAGAACAAGATAAATCAATTATAAAATACTGGAAAATTCTCATTATTGATTAAAATGTTTCAATAAGAACAAATTCTACCCGGTCTATTGGAACTCGGCAAATCGGACGCTCGCTTTTAGGTGTAACCAGAGACGGATCCAGGGGAGGGGTTTTGGGGGTTGCAACCCCCCCTTTGAGAATTTTTTTTGTTATTTTGCCTGATTCTTCGTAAAATGATAATAGAAAAAATTGTTTTTACGAAGTTATTTCACTTTTACCATTCGACTGCTTGTCAAGTTATGAAAAGATAATGAACATTTCGCAAAGGTCGTGTGTCGTATGTCGAGGTGGCCTCTCCTATAAGCCTGGTGGTTTCTTGAGGTCTCCTCGCCTAACAACTTGCTGTATATTATTATTGTTATTATTATTATTTATCTTATTTTTCCTTTTTTTAATCTGTTGTAATATAAAGGTAAATAAATGATGATGATGATGATGATGATGATGATGATGATGATGATGATGATCAGGTTCAGGTATAACAGGCGACATGATAAGGTGACATTCATTGATAGTGTACAACTTCCCCTTTCAGAAATTCCTGGATCTCCGCCCCTTGTAGCCTTATAGCGGGTAACAATATCCTGTCTGTTCTTCAACAGATGCCACTCCCGTGTTTTTAGTTATTATGCGTCACAAAGATTGCCTTTCACTAGCGCACGAGCAGCATTCGCAGACTCAGTAGAGTGCTGCTAAGAAACGACTTTCCTATGGAAATTGCTATCAATAAAAAGTGTGTCAACGAAAAACCAATGAAAACCACAGAGCTCAAATACCGATTTCGCTTAAATTTAGAACAAATGCTGAGCTTGGTGAGTGAATGATTGTGGCCAAAAAGTAAGTCAAAATATTTCATTCTCCTAAAGTTAGGGCAACGCCCTGCAGACGTGGCAATTTGTCTCTAATTTATGTATATTTCCTTCAGTGTTTCTTCAATAAGGAAAGCCTTGAAAACATGACACACTGGATCAAATTCTACAATTATCATAAACTGACTTATATCATTCGCGACTGTCATAGCTTTGTTTACTCCTGTAAGTTTTCTATTTCTCCAACAAAGAAAGCCTTATGAAAATGAAATCCACTGGATTATATTGTACAACTATCACTCTAAAATCACAGACATCCATTTAAACTCCGCAGTTTGATTTCTCTCAGTAAATTTCCTGTTTCTTTTTTCCTTTGTTATAATAAGAACAATATATCAACTGAATAACTGTGCTTTTAACGAGGAAAAATTGTGAGTTTTCATCAAGGGTTCGACAAGGCATACATCAATAGTTTTTCGTCAAAATTAACTTGTTTATGTTTGGAGCTTTTACCTTAGAAAAATCGGAGCAGAAAACCGCATTGTATATTGCGAACAGTAAAATATTCGGAAGAGCGAAAAATAAAGAGAGAGACGAGAGAAGATAAATATGAAAGCTCTTTCGTATCCACATTTAGCATGCGAACCCTGGTTACTTTCTTGAAAAGCAACCAGGCGTCCGAATAATTCAGCGATGTAAGGAAAAAAATTCTTGGCTGTCAAGACGAACGAGGCTTTGATGGAATAACGAAAACCCACTGAATTGCTTAACGATCGAATCTAATCACTGGAAAGACTGGAAATTAAAATTCTAACCACTGATTGAAACGCTTCAATGAGAACAAAACCTACCCGGTCTATTTGAACTCAGCAAATCGGACGCTCGCTTTTGGGTGTAGCCTTTTAGCGGGTAACAATATCCCGTCTGTTTCAACAAGTCGATTGTTTAACAAATGGTACTCTCGTGTTTTTAGTTATTATTCGTCACAAAGACTGGTTTTCACTGGCGCACGAGCGGCATTCGCAGACTCAGTAGAGTGCTGCTGAGAAACTACTTTCCAATGGAAATTATTAGAACCAAAAGTGTGTCAATGTGAAAACCAATCAAAAGAACAAAGCTCAAATAACCGATTTAATTTAAACTTGGCACAAGTGGAGGCTGGATAAGTGAGTGATTGCGACCAAAGAGTAGGTCCCTTAAGTTAGGGCAACGCCCTGCAGTCGTGGCAATTTGACTCTAATTCATGCATGTTTAACTAGCCAGCTTAGTATTTCTACAACAAGGAAAGCCTTGTGAAAAGGAAACCGACTGGAACATATTGTACAACTATCAGTCTAAAATCACAAATATTCATTTCAACTAGGCAATTTGACTTCTCTTGGTAAATTGCGTGTTTTTTCTTTGCTATAATAAGCACAATATATCACCTGAATAACTGTGCCTTTAACCAGAAAAATATAGCGAATTTTCACGAAAAACTAGACAAGACATAGATTTATAGTCTTCTGGCAAAGAAGATGTTTATTTTGGGAGCTTACACCTTTGAAAGCATCGGAGAGGAAAACCGCAATAACTTTTGCGAACAGGGAAACAATTTTGAGAGCGAAATAAAGAGAAGAGATAAATATGAAAGTTCTTTCGCATTCAATTTCAGCAGGCAGAGCAGATAATTCAGCCATGCAATGAAACAAATTCCTTTCTTTCAAGACAAACAGGGCTTTGATGGAATAACGAAAACTCCGTGAAATACCTGAGGAGACTTACCACAAACTATTTTTCTAGAACCAGACAAATTAAATATAAAAGACTGGAAAATTCTAATTACTGATTGAAACGCTTCAAAGAGAACAAAACTTACCCGGTCTATTTGAACTCAGTAAATCGGACGGTCGCTTTTAGGTGTGGCCTTATAGCGGGTAACAATATCCCGTCTGTTTCAAAAGTGGATTGTTCAACTAGAGGTGCTCTGGTCCTTTTAAGTTATTACGCGTCACAAAGACTGGTTTTCACTTGCGCACGAGCAGCATTCTCAGACTCAGTAAAGTGCTCCTAAGAAACGACTTTCCTGTGGAAATTATTATAACTAAGAGTGTGTCAATGAGAAAACCAATCAAAAACATGAAGTTCAAATCATCGATATCACTTAAACTTGGCAAACATGGTGAGCTTTGTAAGTGAATGATTGTGGCCAACAAGTAGGTCAAAATATTTTATTCCCATCAAGTTAGGGCAACGCCCGGCAGAAGTGGCAATTTGACTTCATGCATATTTAACTAGCCAGCTTTGCTTTAGTATTTGTTCAAGGAGGAAAGCCTTGTGAAAATGACATACACTGGATCATATTGTACAGCTATTATAGACTTATATCGTTCGCGACTCTCGTAGCTTTGTTTACTCTTGTAACTTTACTAATAAAGCTAATTCGGATACTTCCAAATGTGGAAATACATACAAAACTTAAATTATGCCATTTAGGCCGCTATGTTGCGAAAGCGAAGCTATTTTTGTCTAAAAAATGTCGTCCTGGATACCGGGCTGGAGCGTTCATATGGGGAAAATACCATCCCGGTTACAGAAATCTCGATCGCAAAATCAGTGATGTTGGTAGCCGGGCCAGTCCGGTCTGTCATATGAATACATCGAAACTTTCACAAAGAGATGTGTGGCGAGGAGAAATGTCGGAATCCGAGCCAGCCCGATTGACCGGGCTCAGTATGAAGAGGCCCCAAGAGTGAGTCAATGAGCAAACCAATCAAAACCATAGAGCAAAAAAGAAAACCGATTTCCCTTAAACTTGGCAGAAATAATAAGCTTGATTAGTGAATGATTGTGGCCAAAAAGTAGGTCAAAATATTTTATTCCTCCCATGTGAGGGCAACGCCCCGCAGAAGTGGCAAATTGACTTTAATTTATGCATATTTCACTAGCCAGTTTTGCTTTAGTATTTCATAAACAAGGAAAGCCTTATGAAAATGAAATCCACTGGATCATATTGCACAACTATCACTCTAAAATCACCGATATCCATTTTAACTTTGCAATTTGATTTCTTTTGGTGAATTTCCTGTTTATTCTTCGCTATAATAAGCAAAATATATCAACTGAATAACTATGCCTTTAACCTGAACAATATAACGAGTTTTCACGAAAGCTTCGAAAAGACATAGATCAATAGTTTTATTTTACAAGGAAGTTGTTTATGTTGGGGTCTTTCACCATTCCAAGAATCGGATTAGAAAACCGCAATGTCTGTTGCAAACAGCGAAATTTTCGAGAGATCGAAATAAAAGAGAGAAGATAATTATAAAAGCTACTTCGCATCGACATTCAGCATGCAAAGCCTGGTTACTTTCTTGAGAGGCAACGAAGCTTACTGATGATTCAGCCATATAATGAAATAACTCCTCTCTATCAAGACTAACGGGGCTTTGATTGAACAAAAAACTCACTGACATGCCTGAGGAAACTTACCACAATAAATTTTTCTAGAACCTGAAAAATTAATTATAACAGACTAGAAAATTCTAATTACTGATTGAAACGCTACAATGAGAACAAAACCTACCCGGTCTATTTGTAGTCAGCAAATCGGAAGCTCGCTTGTAGATCTAGCCTTACAGCGGGTAACAATATCCCGTCTGTTTCAACAAGTCGATTGTTTAACAATTGGTACTCCCGTGTTTTTAGCTGTTGTGCGTCACAAAGACTGGTTTTCAGTGTCGCACAAGCATTATTCGCCGGACTCAGTGGAGAGCTGCTAACAAACGACTTTCCTATGGAAATTATTATATCTAAGAGTGTGTCAATGAGAAAACCAATCAAAACCATCAAGCTCAAATCACCTATTTCTCTAAACATGGCACAAATTGTGGGCTTGAAAAGTAAATGATTGCGGCCAAAACGTATGTCAAAATATTATATTCCCCTAAAGTTAGGGAAACGCCCTACAGACGTGGCAATGACTCTAATTTATGAATATTTAACTAGCCAGCTTTGCTTTAGTATCTCTACAACAAGGACTGTGAAAGCCTTCTGAAAATGAAATCCACTTGATCAAGAGATTTTCATTTTACCTGGGCAAATTGATTTCTCTTGGTAAAATTCGTATTTTTCCTTTGCTATAATAAGCACAATATATCACCTGAATAACTGTTTATTTTAGGAGCTTACACCTTTGAAAGCATCGGATAAGAAAACTGCAATAACTGTTGCGAACAGCGAAACAATTGAGAGAGCGAAATAAAGAGAAGAGATAAATATGAAAGCTCTTTTGCATCCACATTCAGCATGCGGGGCAGATGATTCAGCCATGTAATGAAATAAATTTCTTCCTTTCAAGACAAACAGGGCTTTGATGGAATAACGAAAACTCCGTGAAATACCTGAGGAAACTTACCACAAACTATTTTTCTAGAACCAGATTGAAACTCTTCAATGAGAGCAAAACTTACCCGGTCTAGTTGAACTCAGCAATTCGGACGCTCGCCTTTAGGTGTAGCCTTATAGCGGATAACAGTATCCCGTCTGTTTCAACAAGTGGATTGTTCAACAAAAGATGCTCCCGGTCCTTTTAAGTTATTATCCGTCACAAAAACGGCTTTTCACTTGCGCACGAGCAGCATTCGAAGACTCGGTAAAGTGCTCCTAGGAAACGACTTTTTTGTGGAAATTATTATAACTATGAGTGTGTCAATGAGAAAACCAATAAAGGCAATAGAGCTCAAATCACCGATTTCGCTTAAACTTGGCACAAATAGCGAGCTTTGTAAGTGAATGACTGTGTTCAAAAAGTAAAGCCAAAATATTTTACTCCACTCAAGTTAGGGCAACGCCCTGCAGAAGTAGCAATGTGACTCTTATTTATGCATATTTAACTAGCCAGCTTTGCTTTAGTATTTGTTCAATAAGGAAAGCCTCGTGAAAATGACATACACTGGATCATTTTGTAGAACTGTCATAAACTTGTATCGGTCGCGACTGTCATAGCTTTGTTTATTCTTGTAACTTTACTAATAAAGCTAATTCGGATACTTCCAAAGTGGAAATACATACAAAACCAAAATTATGCCATCTTGGTCATTGTGTTGCGAAAGCGAAGCTATTTTAATTTTGTCTAAAATGTATCGTCCCGGTTACCGGGCTGAAGCGCGCGTATGGGAAAATTCTTATTCCGCTTACCGAGATCTAAGACGCAAAAACAGAGATCACAGTAACCGGGCCAATCCGGCTTCACATATGAATACACCGTACTATTTACAAAGAAAAGACTGGCGAGGCGAGATCTCGGAAACCTAGCCGCCCCGGTTGACCGGGCTCATATGAAGAGGCCCCAAGAGTGAATCAACGAGAAAAAGAATGTGCCACCTTAAACTTTTGAAAATTTAAGGTGACTCTGAACCCCCTTCGCAGAATTTTTTTAAACTTTGCAAAAAGTTGCATCTTACCATGCTGATTACAATTCGATAATAAAAGTGGGGGGTCACCGAGCTCGTTTTTGAGCTATAAGTGCTTAAAGCTAAAATTAAGGATGTTTTTTGCAGGTCATATTGTTGCTATGGTAACCTTTTGTGCCACAATATTAACAGCAACTTGTTCCCCGATGAATGGGCAGTTTGTTGATACCTTAATTTTGGTATCAACCGATAAAGAGTAGATATAATGACCCATAAAACTGTAAGTCTTGGAAAATCCTGGAAACTGTTTCCAACCACTTTAAGTTATTATGCGTCACAAAGACTGGTTTTCACTGGCGCACTAGCAGCATTCTTTTTTTTTTTTGTATTTTAACATGGGTACGGTGACTGGGATGGGTCGGTTACCGAGACGAATTCTGTGGTGTTTTTATGTGGAAATTTTAGCTGGGCCGATCGGGACGAATCAGGAAACAAAATAAAAATCGTGGAACATAAACTTTTATAACATAGCTATATGCTAGCGCGCGCTGTGATTGGCTAATTTTCTATGAAAAAGAAATGGATGGTTCATAGAGATGGTTCATGCTGACGCCATCGTCGGTGAAATTTCTTGCCAGCGAAAGTTTTTCTCACAACTTTTTTCGAGTAAAACTTAACTTTAGCTGTTACTAATAGCTAGTGTTTTTCAACATTTGAGTTAGGGTTTCTCGATGACTTTGGAGACTTGGAAAATTAATGTGTCTGAAATGGTTGCAGAAACATCAGTGCTACCGGTGAAAACAACACGTGCACGCGCACGTGCACGTGTAGCGAAACGTGCTGTCAGTGAAAACAACACGTGCACGTGCACGTGCAGAACTTGCAATTTGATAAGTGCAGAAAAAGCGACTTTTCAGCGTGAAAAATGTCTTGCTATGTTATAAAAGCAATGGACAATGCCTAGCTAGCGTCCATCCAATTCGGGATCCACTTGGATAGTTGGGAGAGCACTTAGGTAGCTAGAGATGCTCTCGGCTGCCCCTCGAGCATCTCTTACGCTACCTTCGTGCTCTCCCAACTATCCGCGTGCATCCCGAATTGGATGGACGCGCGCTAGGCATTGTCCATTCCTTTAATATCGTTCGCGACTGTGCCGGATGGCTTTGTTTACCCTTCTAACTTTACTAATAAAGCTAATTCGCATATTGTAAAAGTGAAAATACACACAAGATCAAAATTATGCCATTTTAGTGGCTGCGATGCGAAAGCGAAGCTATTTTTGTCTAAAAAATGTCGTCCCGGTTACCGGGCTGGAGCGTTCATATGCGAAAATTTTTATTCCGGTTACCGATATCTCGGTCGCAAAAACCGAGACCTCGGTAGCCGGGCCAGTCCGGCCTTTCATTTGAACACATCAGGGTTTTTACAAAGAAAAGAGTAACGAGCTGAGATCTCGGGAACCAAACCAGGCGGTTGACCGGGCTCAGTATGAAGAGGCCCTTGCAAGAGTGAGTCTATGAGAAAACCAATTAAAATAATACAGGTTAAAAAGACGATTTTTGTCGGCCCAAACTTTGCACAAATGGTGGGCTTGATAAGTAAATGATTGTGACCAAAAAGTAGGTCAAGATATTTTATTCCCCTCAAAATAGAGCAACGCTCTGCAGAAGTGGCAATTTGACTCTAATTTGTGCATATTTAACCAACCAGCTTTGCTTTAGTATTTCTTTAACAAGAAAGGCCTTGTGAAAATGAAATCCACTGGATCATTTTGTACATCTATCAGTCTAAAATCACACATATTAGACTGACCTGGCAATTTGATTTCTCTCGGTAAATTGTGTGGTTTTTCTTTCCTACAATATGCAAAATATATCAACTGAATAACTTTATCTTTAACAAGGAAAAGTTGCGAGCTTTCATCAAACCGGGTTCAACAAGGGATACGTCAAGAGTTTTACGTTGCAATTAACTTGTTTATGATTGGAGCTTTTACCTCTGCAAGCATCGGAGCAGAAAATCGCAATGTTTGTTGCGAACAGCGAAATAATAGGGAAAGCGAAATAAAGAGAGAAGATTACTATGAAAGCTCTTTCGCATCCACATTCAGCATGCGAACCCTGAGAAGCAACAAGGCTTCCTGATGATTCAGCCATGTAATGAAATAAATTCTTGGCTATCAAGACGAACGAGGCGTTGATGGAATAACGAAAATCCACTGAATTGGCTCATGAATCTAATCACAAACTATTTTTTCTAGAACTAGATAAATTAATTATAAAAGACTTGAAAATTCTAATTACTGAATGAAACGCTTCAATGAGAACAAAACCTACCGGTCTGTTTGAACTCAAAAATCGGAGGCTTCCTTTTGAGGTGTAGCCTTAGAGGGGGTAATAATATCCCGTCTGTTTCAGCAAGCCGATTGTTTAACAAATAATACTCCCGTGTTTTCAGTTATTATGCGTTACAAAGGCTGGTTTTCACTAGCGCACGAGCGGCATTCCCAGACTCAGTAGAGTGCTGCTAAGAAACGGCTTTGCTAAGGAAATTATTATAACTAAGAGTGTGTCAATGACAAAACCAATCAAAGCCATAAAGCTCAAATTTCCGATTTCGCTTAAATTTGGCACAAATGGTGGGCTTGGAAAGTGAATGATTGTAACCAAAAAGTAGGTCAAAATATTGTATTCCCCTAAAGTTATGGCAACGCCCTACAGACGTGGCAATATGACTCTAATTTATGAATATTTAACTAGCCAGCTTTGCTTTAATATTTCTACAACAAAGACTGTGAAAGCCTTGCGAAAAGGAAATCCACTGGATCATATTGTACAACTATCAGTCTAAAATCACAGATATTCATTTTAACTGGGCAGTTTCATTTCTCTTGGTAAATTGCATGCTTTTTCTTTGCTATAATAAGCACAATATATTAAGTGAACAACTGTACCTTTAACCAGAACAATGTAGCGAGTTTTCATGAAAAGTTCGACAAGACATAGATTAATAGTTTTCTGTTACAAGAAAGCTGTTTATTTTGGGAACTTTCACCTTTGAAAGCATCGGAGCAGAAAACCGCAATAACTGTTGCGAACAGCGAAACAATTGAGAGAGCGAAATAAAGAGAAAAGATAAATATGAAAGCTCTTTCGCATCCACATTCAACATGCGGAGTAAATGATTCAGCCATGTAATGAAATAAATTCCTTTCTTTCAAGACAAACAGGGCCTTGCGAAAATGACATACACTGGATCGTATTTTACAACTACCATAAATTTATATCGTTCACAACTACTTTCATAGGTTTGTTTACTCTTGTAACTTTACTAATAAAGTTAATTCGCATATTTTCCAAAGTGTAAATACATACAAAACCAAAATTTTGCAATATTGGTCGCTGTGTTGCGAAAGCGAAGCTATTTTCGTCTAAAATTGTCGTCTCGGTTACCGGGCTGGAGTGATCATTTAGGAAAACTTTTATCCCGGTTGCCGAGAACTCAGTAAGAGAGTGGCGAAGTGAGATCCCTGAATCCGAGCCACCCTGGTTGACTGGGCTCAGTATGAAGGAGCCTTAAGAGTGGTGAGTCAATAAGAAAACCAATCAAAACCATAGAGCTCAAATCACCGATTTCGCTTAAACTTGAACAAATAGCGGGCTTGGTAAGTGAATGATTGTGGCCAAAAAGTAGGTCAAAGTATTTTACTCCCCTCATGCTAGAGCAACGCGCTGCAGAGGTGGCAATGTGACTCTAATTTATGCATATTTAACTCGCCAGCTTTGCTTTAGTATTTCTTAAGTAAGGAAAGCTTTGTAAAGATGAAATACACTGGGTCATATTATACAACTATCAGTCTAAAATCACAGATAATTATTTTAACTGCCAATTTGATTTCTCTTGGTGAATTACGAGTTTTTTCTTTGCTATAGTAAGCACAATATATCAACTGAATAACCGTGCCTTTAACCAGAACAATATAGCGAGTTTTCATGAAAGTTTGGAAAAGACAGATCCATAGTTTTCTGTTACAAGGACCTTTTTTGTGTTGGAAGCTTTCACCTTTGCAAGCCGCCATCGGAGCAGAAAACCTCAAATTTCTGTTGCGAACAGCGAAATATCGAACAGGGCGAAATAAAGAGAGGATAAATATGAAACCTCTTTCGCATCCACATTCAGCATACGAAGCCTGGTTACTTTATTGAGAAGCAACCAAGCCTGCTAATGATTAAGCCATGTAATGAAATAAATTCCTTTCTATGAAGACAAAGGAGGCTTTGATGGAAAAACGAAAATTCACTGAAATGCCTAAGGAAACTAACCACAATCTATTTTTTTCTAGAACCAGATAAATCAATTCTAATAGACTAGAAAGTTCTAATTACTGATTGAAACGCTTCAATGAGAACGAAACCTGCTCGCTTTTAGGTGTAGCCTTAGAGCGGGTAACAATATCCCGTCTATTTCAGTCGAATGTTTAACAAATGGCACTCCCGTGTTTTTAGTTATTAAGCTTCACAAAGACTGGTTTTCACTGGCGCACGAGCAGCATTCGCAGACTCAGTAGAGTGCTGCTAAGAAACGACTTTCCTATGGAAAGTATTATAACTAAGGGCCTCATCATATGAGCCCGGTAACTGAAGTGTGTCGGTTACCGAGACGAATTCTGTGGTGTGTTCATATGGATAATTTCAGCTGGGTCGATTGGGACTAAACCAAAATGGTCGAACATAAAATATCGTTCGCGACTGTCATAGCTTTGTTTATCCCTCTAACATTTCTAATTCGCATGTTATAAAAGAGGAAATACATACAAAACCAAAATTATGCCATTTTGTTCGCCATGTTACGAAAGCGAAGCGTATTTTTGTCTAAAAAAATGGTCGTCTCGGTTACCGGGCTGGAGGGTTCATATGGGAAAATTTTCACCCCGGCTACCGATATCTCGGTCGCAAAAACCGAGATCTCGGTAAACGGGCCGGTCCGGCCTTTCATATGAACACATCGAAATTTTTACCAAGAAAAGATTGGCGAGGCGAGATCTCGGAAACGAGCCCCCCCATGGTTGACCGTTCTCATAACAAGGGGGCCCAAGAGTGAGTCAATGAAAAAAAAAACAATTAAAACCATAGAGCCCAAATCACCGATTTCGCTTAAACTTAGGACAAATGGTGGGCTTGGTAGGTGAACGATTGTAGCCAAAAAGTAGGTCAAAATATTTTATTCTCCTAAAATTAATCCGACGCCCTGTGGGGGGTGACTATTTGACTGTTATTTATGAATATTTAACTAGCCAGCTTTGCTTTAGTATTTCTAAAACAAGGAAAGCCTTGTGAAAAGGATATCCACTGGAACATATTGTACAACTAACAGTCTAAAATCACAGATAGCCATTTTAACTTTGCAATTTGATTTCTTTGGTGAGTTGCGCGTTTTTTTTTGCTACAATAAGCACAATATATGAACTGACTGATAAAGTCTGGATTTAACCAGAACAATATAGCGAGTTTTCAGGAAAGTTTCGAAAAGACATAGATCAATAGTTTTATGTTACAAAAAGAGTCGTTTATGTTCGATGCTTTTACCTTTGCAAGAATCGGATCAGAAAACCGCATGTCTGTTGCGAACAGCGAAATATTCGAGAGATCGAAATAAAGAGAGAAGATAAATTTGAAAGTTCTTTTGCATCCACATTCAGCATTTCTTGAGAAGCAACCAGGCTTCCTGATGATTCAGCCATGTAATGAAATAAATCCATTTCTATCAAGGGAAACGGGGCTTTGATTGAATAAAGACTCAGTGAAATGCCTGAGGAAACTTACCACAATCCATTTTTCTAGAACCAGAAATACTAATTATAACAGACTAGAACATTTTTAATCACCGATTGAAAACTTCAATGAGAACAAAACCTACCCGGTGTATTTGAACTCAGCAAATCGGACGCTCGCTTTTAGGTGTGTAGCCTTACAGCGGGTAACAATATCCCGTCTTTTTGAACAAGTCGATTGTTTAACAAAGAGTTCTCCCGTGTTTTAAGTTATTATGCGTCACAAAGACTGATTTTCACTGGCGCACGAGCAGCATTCGCAGACTCAGTAGACTGCTGCTAAGAAACGACTTGTCTATGGGAATTAGAGTGTGTCAATGAGAAAACCAATCAATACCATAAAGCTCAAATCACCGATTGCGCTAAACTTGGCACAACTGGCGGGCTTGGCAAGTGAATGATTGCAGTCGAAAGATATTTTGTTCTCGTAAAGTTAGGCCGACACCCTGTGGGGGGTTGCTATTTGACTGTAATTTATGAATATTTAACTAGTCAGCTTTGCTTTAGTATTTCTACAACAAGGAAAGCCTTGTGAAAAGGATATCCACTGGATCATATTGTACAACTATCAGTCTAAAATCACAGATATTTATTTATACCGGACGATTTGATTTCTCTTTGTGAATTGCGTGTTCTTTCTTGCTATAATAAGCAGACCATATCAAATGAATAACTCTGCCTTTAACCAGAACAATAAAGCAAGTTTTCATGAGAGCTTCGAAATAACATAGATTAATAGTTTTCTGTTACAAGGAAATTGTTTATGTTGGGAGCTTTCACTTTTGGAAGTAACAGAGCAGAAAACCGCATTGTCTGCTACGAACAGCGCAATTTTCGAGAGAGCAACATTTAGAGAGAAGATAAAGATGAAAGCTCTTTCGCAACCACATTCAACATGCCAAGCCTGGTTACTTTCTTGAGAAGCAACTAGCCTTCCTGATAATTCAGCCATGTAATGAAATAAATCCCTTTCTATCAAGATAAACGAGGCTTTGATGGAATGACGAAAACTCACTCGGAAATGTCTGAGGAAACTTACCACAATCTATTTTTTTTAGAACAAGATAAATTACTTATAACAGACTGGAAAATTCTAATTACTGATTGAAACGCTTCAATGAGAACAAAACCTACCCGGTCTATTGGAACTCGGCAAACCGGACGCTCGCTTTTAGGTTCAGCCTTATAGCGGGTAACAATATCACGTCTGTTTCAACAAGTCGATTGTTTAACAAATGGTACTCCCGTGTTTTTAGTTATTATGCGTCACAAAGACCGGTTTTCACTGGCGCACGAGCGGCATTCGCAGACTCAGTAGAGTGCTGCTAAGAAACGAATTTCCTATGGAAATTTTTATAACTAAGTGCCTCATCACATGAGCCCGGTAACTGGGGTGTGTCGGTTACCGAGATCAATTCTGTGGTGTGTTAATAAGGGAAATTTGAGTTGGGTCGATCGGGACCTCTCTCCTCCGCAGAGGCCTCTTTCGGGCTGCTTTGACCGTAAGGGTTTCTTGTCGGAAGTCCTGGGGAGAGGGAAAAACGGCAGCGCGCGGGAAATGCCGGGAAGGGGAAAGAGAGAAGGGAGGCCTAGTTCCATCCTTTCCCTCTTCCCATCGTTCCAAGCGCGCCCTCCTAAAACCTAATGTTCAATTCAATAATTTATTCCCCATAGGGAGCATCTGCTGAGCAGAGAATCGGGACGAATTCAGGAAAGACAATCAAAATGGTCGAACATAAAATTATATCGTTCGAGACTGTCATAGCTTTTTTACCCTTCTAACATTTCTAATTCGCATATCATATAAGTGGAAACACAGATTAAACCAAAGTTTTGCCATATTGGTCGCTATGTTGAGGAAGCGAAGCCATTTTTGTGTAAAAAGTGTCGTCCCGGTTACCGGACTGGAGCGTTCATATAGGAAAATTTTCATCCCGGTTACCGATATCTCGGTCGCAAAAACCGAGATCTCGGTATAATCGGGCCAGTCCGGCCTTTCATATGAACTCATCGGAATTTTTACCAAGAAAAGACTGGCGAGGAGAGATCTCGGTAACCGAGCCGCCCCGGTTGACCGGGCTCATATGAAGATGCCCCAAGAGTGAGTCAATGAAAAAACCAATCAATACCATAAAGTTCAAATCACCAATTTCGCTTAAACTTGGTACAAATGGCGGGCTTGGTAAGTGAATGATTGCGGCCAAAAGGTAGGTCAAAATATTTCATTCTCTTTAAGTAAGGCCGACACCCTGGGGATTGCTATTTGACTGTAATTTATGAATATTTAACTCGGCTAGTCAAGTTTGCTTTAGTATTTCTACAACAAGGAAAGCTTTGTGAAAAGGATATCCACTGGATCATACTGTACAATTATCATTCTAAAATCACAGATATCCATTATAACTTTGCAATTCGATTTCTCTTGGCGAATAGACCTCTTTAGCTTGGGCGGTTTGTTTTCCCATTGTAGAACACGTGGTATTCTCTGGAGAATTTTTCTTTTGTCCATCTTAAAATTATTCATTCATATACACGGGACTATTTGAAAATTTGAAAGCAAGAATTCTCAAGAGTATCATCACGTGGTCTACAATGGGAAAACAAACCGCCCAAGCTAAAGAGGTCTATTGCGTGTTTTTTTCTTGCTTTAATAAGCAGAATATATCAAGTTTTCATGCAAGCTTTGAAAAAACATAGATCGATAGTTTTCTGATCTGTTACAAGGAAATTGTTTATGTTGTGAGCTTTCACTTTTTCAAGCATCGGAGCAGAAAACGCAATGTCTGTTGCGAACAGCGAAATATTCGAGGGATCGAAATAAAGTGGGAAGATAAATGTGAAAGCTCTTTTGCATCCACATTCAGCATGCGAAGCCTGGTTACTTTCTTGAGAAGCAACTAGGCCTCCTGATTCAGCGATGTAATAAAATAAATCCCTTTATGTCAAGACAAACGAGGCTTTGATGGAATAACGAAAACTCATCGAAATACCTCAGGAAACTTAACAGAATCTAATTTTCTAGAGCCAAAAAATTTAATTATAATAGAGCAGAAAATTCTAATTACAGACTGAAACGCTTGGATGAGATCAAAACCTACCCGGTCTATTTGAACTCAGCAAATCGGACGCTCGCTTTTGGTGTAGCCTTCGAGCGGGTAACAATGTCTCGTTTGTCTCAACAAGTCGATTGTTTAACGAATGGTACTACCGTGTTTTTTGTTATTATACGTCACACTGGTGTTCCGTGGCGCAGGAGCAGCATTCGCAGACTCAGTAGAGTGCTGCTAAGAGACGACTTTCTTATGGAAATTCTTATAACTTAGAATGTGTCAATGACAAAATCAATAAAAATCACCGATTTCCCTTAAACTTGGCACAAGTGGTGGGCTTGGTAGGTGAATAATTGTGGCCAAATAGTAGGTCAAAATATTTTATTCCCCTCAAGTTTAGGCGACATACTGTAGAGGTTGCTATTTTACTCTGGTTTATGAATATTTAACCAGCCAGCTTCGCTCTAGTATTTCTACAGGGAACAAGGAAAGCCTTGAGCAAATGAAATCCACTGGATCATACTGTACAGCTATCAGTCTAAAGTCACAGATATTCATTTTAAACTGGGCATTTGGTTTCTGTTGGTGTCTTTATCTTAAAGTGCCAGTTCGATGAAAATTGACATCAATTTTTTCCGCATTTTTTCGCACAGAATAGCCAATCTAATCGTAAAACATTCTTCGATGTAAAGAAAATTGAATATAATGGCAGTTCAGGTAGGAAAAAACTGCTATAAACTTACGAATTTTTCGTCCGCCATTAACCAAAACCGGTTCCAGTTGAGCCTGCAATTCAACAGCAGTAGATCAAGTTATGACGTCATACTCGTAACGTTTCAGAACGTTTCGCAAAGGAAGTTATGGATTTTGCTCTTCAACAAGTAATCTGACGAATATTTTTTCGTGTCATTGCCCAAACGGAAACTCTCAATGCTTTTGAATATCTACAAAGACGATTTCTGGTTCAGATGCATCACGACTACGTAATAAAACCAGTTTAAACACTGAACAGACACGAGGTTGCCGAATCGATCTCTTCAGCGAGTGTGTGAAGAAGAGGAGCTGGAATGTTTTCAAATAAAGTTGATTTGATGGAAACGTTGATATCTTGGGTGGTATGTAGAACCTTGGTTTTGCCTCTTCGGTATTCAATCGTTGGCAGAACGATAAAATAGTGAAATTGTGTTGGATATCATGTCCGCTAGGCCAGACATGATCACCGTGTGTACAGTGGAGTATGTACCGTGTTTTGATATATTACTCTGTAAATCTGTGATCAGACATTTACTTTTTTCCGTCTCATAGCATAGCTGTTTTCTACACTCTCAGCCGTTTGCTTGTTTGAATTGGGTTGTATTCGGGCTTTCGTTTGCTTTCGTTCGTTTGGCGGTTCATATTTATTCGCTTTCGTTGTTTGGGCGGGGAGCGCCTGCCTGTTTTCAAGCAACCCTAAAAATCCGAAACCGGAAAGAAACCATAAACCAGAATTCGGAATTCACTAATCAAAGAAAACAAGTTCTTGAAATACCTGAATAATTACTGTGTACTGTGTAGAGTGTTTGCCTTTAAAAATAAGAGACCAAGTAAAAAGTCCTCAAACAAAAATTCCCTGTCTGTTGAAATTTGTGCAACCGTTATTTCTAGTGAGGGCTATGATTATAAGAATCTAAATAAAGTGCATCATAATATGATTCCAAGCACCCTGAGAGTGTCTAAAAAGCAGCTTGCTGGCTATTATCATTTTATTTATAAATAAGTGATCTGCAATTTACAGGATTTATAAATTTGGCTTTTTTATAGTAGCTGCTGAACAAGATAGAAATTGTCATACAGAACAGGGTGTCCATCAGCGGCAACCTCCTGTACATTGAGGGTTACGTCCCCCTCTTTTCAATGCCTAAAGGCTAACCTGGCTATAATAACAGATATGAGACACTATCAACACTATTTCCACACTGATACTGTATCAAATTACCACTACATATCCTTGCCAGCCATCATATTAAAAAAAAATAGAAATGTTGCACACTTATTTCTGTCTGCTTCTCGCTTCTGGACGGATCTGACCCCATGTTGCTAAATGACTGCCAGAAACTCGCCGCAATAAGGGCAAGTTCATTTCATATGATAAGGGGGAATGAAGATATTAAAACTCGAAGCTTGAAATTTTAGCAGCCCCTTCGTTAGCAGTACAATTTTTTAGGAGCCCCCTCCTGGTAGTCGAAAAAATTTCAGACCCCTCCTCCTCCTTCAATTCCTTTGCTCCCCTGAAAAAAGATCGCTAGACTGTATTAAATGTATTTACCATTATTGCCTTCAATGGTTTGTAATAGTTGTGATGAGATCCCTGTTGAGTTCTCAAGTATTTATTGTCGCGGAGTGCCTACCTCTTATTGAATCAATGTGGTTTTATTATGAAAAGTTTGAGCATTTCTAATTTTTGAAATTTTCTACAGCATATTTGGAATGAACAAGAGTGTAATAATAATTACTGAGACTACATTAGTTGTATGTGTAAACCACGTGATATAGCTGAGTTGCACAGGTCATTAAATTGTTGAGTTGAAAGCCATCCGATCTGTATGATGATTAGTGTGTCAATTGGTTTTGAAGTATACAAAATTTCAGAGCCCCCTCCTAGCCCAACAATTTTTTCAGAGACCCCTTTCGGCTTTCTAAAAATTTTCAGAGCCCCCTCCTCAATATCTTCATCCCCCCCCCCCCCTGCCATATTAAATTAACTCTCCCTAGCTACTTACTATCCACCAGTCTTCTCAGACCAATTTGACCTAGGCAAGAACTGCACTCTCACCAGGGCCAGGTTGAAGAAAAGATGGGTAACTTAGCTTGCAAGCAGGCTTTCCTGTTTGGGCAGGGGACGTGAGCAGCAAAGCTTGATTTAAGTGAGGGATTCAGGCCATCTTGCATCACTCTTCAGTAGCAGAGGCATTCATGAGTTTTGTTTTTTAGTTAATTTTTTTAATAATTTTAATTTACAAAGCACAGTTCTCTCAGGACAAGCAGTACTTACAGTGCAGGTCTCATTATGCTACTTTACTTACATAACCATGCTGTACTTTACTTACAATACGGGTTACTTATACAGAAAATACAATTACTCAGGGGCTACTTAATAATATGCTACTAACAATACAATACTCTACTTATGTTACTTGCTTAACATACAGTTACTTACAATTACTTACACTATATATTGACTTTGAGGAGGAAGGAGTACTTCTCAATTAATCATCAGATTAAAGAAAAATTTTCAAGGTTATGGTGTTTTTTAGTTAATGTTTATCTACACAGTCATGAAAAGACATTTTTTTTATCAATCCACCCTTGGTAATTACCCAAGAATTATTTTAAAATATATATTATGCTGTGAACAAAGCCATGGTACATGTTGTGTAAATAACTTTGGGTAAATAGCTTTGTAGCGTTGTTCATAATGTTCTTGCCCAGGGTGGTCTTGTTTAGAGTTACCACTCTGCATAAATTATGTTATTATCACCGAATATGTTCTTAATGGGTGTTTTGAGTGTTGTTACAATGACCACCAGATGCGGAAAAGGTTCTTACTCCAGATGGTGTGATGAACAAATGAACACAAACATTCCATTACTATTATTATGTTTCTATTTTTTGTGTAATATTTTTTAATATTTTCTGGATATTTTTATGGCTTGGAAATTTGGCATGTGATTTTTTGGGGGTTTAATTTTGGTCCAGGGATTTTTTTTTTATTTTGTTTGAAGCCCTAGGGACTTTTGGAATTTTGATTTTATTCCCCCTTTCAATCATCCCTGTCACTTTAAATCCAGAGCATCCCCCTCCTCCCAGTACACAATACTATTAGTACTTTATAATAACTAAAAAGAGATAAGATGTTTGTTGGAATGAGTAATTTTAACTTAAAATACCTGTTTATTACATCCTCATTCTCATTACTCATTCCCATTACTCATTCCCACAAAATCAAGAAAAAATAACTTTTTACTGTTAGAAAGTTAATCTTTTCCGAATACCTGACACAGGAGTCCTCACACATCCTCATTCTCATTACTCATTCCCACAAAATCAAGAAAAAATAACTTTTTACTGTTAGAAAGTTAATCTTTTCCGAATACCTGACACAGGAGTTTACCAAATGTCATGACATGACACACATAGCTATTAAACCCATACATTGATTTTTGGGTTATTTCAGGCAACCATGTACTCTTTTTAACTTATTTTTGTTCATTTAATTTCCAGCTGAGTACATATAAAGTTGTTGTACTCCTCCCACTAGTCGTGAACAAGTGGACATCTTACAAATGTTGACATTTTCAACTTATGTCAATTGATCTTGTGAAGTTATATACTGGTGACAGAGTTGTTAAAAGCAGCAAAAACTCACCATCTACTCACCATCCACATGTATCTCATTCTTTAAAAAAAAATGCAAAATCAGCTGCCTACACACAGAGCTGCCTACTTTAAGACTTTGCGACGACTTTGCGGAGAACATTGTTTATAATTAGACGTCCCTTTAGACAGAGATTCCTACAATGATTTGATGTGATTTGTATCTCTACTTCCTGTAATTGTCCTAGTGCTTAGTGCCTGCTGGTGCCTTAGATGATGCCAATATAAGCCACTTCGCGGATTTATTTTCTTATGTTACCACTTTGTTCGGACTTCAATCAAAAAAATATATTCAACCTTGAATTATCTTCGCTTCTTAGTTGTTTTACATATTTTCGCCTTTCCATTGTAATTGTGCCCGATAAAATCTCAAAAAGATAAACAAATTACATCTTTGAAAATACTCTGCAAAAGATTAGAAAACTGACTCATCTTGTTTGATTTCTTTTGTGATACTACTCAACTCGTGATTCACATATCTTGTACGACTGTAAATCTTCCTTTCTCTCTGTTCAGTGTTTATATTTTCCCAATACATTATCTGTTTTATTTCGCTTATAGGCAGTACTCAATTCTAATTTTTCGTTGTCTTTAAATGGCTTACTTGTTGTTTACGATCCTCTTCAGTTGATTTCGACTTGGTTCGCTTGGATTTCCCATCGGATTTCCTTAAATTGTTTTTTTTCTTCTCCAGTATCTTTCCATATGTTCTGAATCGACCCTGGCTGGATTTTCCGTTTATATCCAGGCATCTATATTGTACACCCAAAGCAAGGCAGTACTTCAAAGTGTTTAGAACAGATCGCAAAATCACCAACAAGCATCGCGCACTTTCCTTTAGTACGGGACTACTGTGCAAAGAGACTCCGGTATTGAGATCAGCAATATTACTGCAACTATCCACAACACATCTTGTCCCCGGCATTTTTAACTCTACACTCGCCTATTACTGGTGAAAAAAGAGACGAGAAACATGCGATTTAGTAGATCTTGTTTATGATGCGAAGGTTTTCGTTACGAGTATGACGTCACTAAGCCCATGCCTCCTACTGCGCGGTAGGAACATGGCCGATTAATGGCGGACGAAAAATTGCGAGAAATACCGTGAGAAAAAACGGACTTCCAGTGCTCAGGTTGAAAAACTGCTTGGCCTGGTAAGTAACCGCTATATAAACTTTCGAAAAATCCACAAACATAGACTTCGGAAAATTTGATCGAACTGGCACTTTAAGTAAGGTGCATATTTTTTACTGTTGTGAATGGCCTTTAATTGATGGCAAATGCGCACTCAAGGGGGACGGTGTTGCCCACAGCGCTTCTCAACCAGCAGGAGTTTCTCACCTGACAATGCTCTCGACCAATCAGAGAGCCGGATTTGACCATGTGACCCTAGTGGTAACGCTATGCTTTTTTGTTGCTTTGATTTCGAGTTTTTGTCACTCGGTGGAAAATAAGGCTAGGGGAACTGAAAATCACGTCAACATTTACTGAGAAAAAAAAAAAGGCTTTTCTACAATCCCACCAAAATGTCAATATTCTTCATATTTACGTCATGTAATTCGGTTCGGGTGTATCCGTATGGGTAGGATTTGAAGGTGTCGGGATCAACGACGCGCTTTTGGAAGACGACTTTGTATCGCTTGCTTTCTTCTTCCTTTTTGGTGTCGCCGTTCTGTTGGTCTTGTGAGGATTATGCACGGGGATGGTTCATTGTTGTTCAAGAGGCTCGGTGACTTCGTAGATGACGTTGGCTTTGAGAAAATCAAAGTTCAATTCAATGGACTTCTCTGCGCATGTTGAGGGTGAATCCGCGTATCTTGCATTCCACTTTTCCGTCTATGGTTTTGTAGGCGTAATTTTTGGGGTCAGCGGCCGCAAACTCGACAACGTGTTCCCCGGGTTTCAATTTTCTGGTGAATTCGCCGATATAATCGCCTGTTGGCGGTACGGGCTCACCGGATCCATGCGAGAAGATGATGAAGTTGGTGGCGAACAACAGGAGAATTTCGGCGGGTAGTAGGCTGAGCCCAGCAGGTGGTAAAACAGGCCACGAAGAGGTTAATGTTGACTTGAACGGGATCTGCGTCTTGGATGTGTTTTTAGACCATTTCGATCATTTCGTCGTTCATTACGAGAAGGATTTAGAGTTCTTGACTGCCGTCATTCAACAGTCGAGTGAGTGAGGAAATGCCTTCGTCTTAGCACTTGTTGCCTTGTTGACCGTACTTGCTCCAGAAACTGTTGGATGCCTTCCTCGGCTCGGTAGTCTTTGGCGTAGCGGAGACGTTTGTCGGCGTCGTCACCCACCCACTCGGGCCATCTGCTGGCTTCTTGTTTTGTTCTGAGAAACGTGTCGAGGTGGGAGGAGATCAGCTCGTTGGATTTCCGTGGGAAGTGCCAGACTTCGTACACGTGTTGGATGACGTAGCCTCGGTTGATGTCTTCTTGCAATTGAGGGGTGGGCCAGGTACCCACGAGACAGCGCTCGGCCTCGGTGTGAACGCAACGGAAACTGCGTTCGGTCAGTCGTTAAGGTTGTTCGCGTTCCACGCTGCCTCGACAAAGGGGAAACGTGAGTTTGCCGCCACTACGATAGGGTAAGACGGGGTGGTAAAGAACGTAGGGTGGAAGAATCTTAGATTTCACCAGACCAAAGTCACTGGAAATGTCCGTGCCTTCGGGCTCGTAAAGAATGGTGGGATGACCGACCGGATAAAAACATTTCTTGTAGGTCCACGGTAGAAGGACGTGAAAACATAGTAGTGGACTATAGTACAAATCAAAGCAGTAGACGTTAGTCCACCAAAGAACGCGCCTCGGGGTTGGAGCCTAGAGACGGAGTCGAAGGAATCGACGACGGTGCACACCTTGTCGTCGTCTTTCTTTAGTTATACTCATTCGCGTTGCCGTATGACGATGACGATGTTGTCCATGGCGATGAAAGCGTCTTCTTTGCGTTTGGTAGCTTCGTAGACGTCAGCCATGGTCTGATCGCACATTTTGTGACGCAGTTAGTCGCGGTTGGGGTAACCTTTGGAACAGTCGTGCCAAAAGCAACCGTGAAATTTGTACACGATGTTCGTTTGTGCGTCGTACCCGTCCACTAAGAAGGTCTTGTTGCCGCGATGGATCACGTGTTCCCCTCCGTTGCGAGCGTTTTGAATGTGAAAGTTGGGTTTACAGTTCAAGTAGGTCAACCATTCCAGGGCGGCGAGATAATGGGGTTTGCCTTGCGCGTGCCAACCACAGAAGGGTCCTGAGGCCAGGTGACGTTCTAGCATATGTTTCGTAGTCTTGATTGCCCGGCGTGTTGGAAAAGTGGAAGAAGAAACGGTTGTTTTGTTCCGTGAGTCTAAAGGTATTGCGGAAGGAGGATGGGAGCATTTGGAAGAATCAGAGTGAGTCTTTGAACACAATGTCTCCTCCGTTGATGTGCCAGGACGAAATCTTGGCACCATTGACGATTTTCTCGGGCTTGATGTGCTGTTTGTAACGCCATTGCTGATGCTATCTGCCATACGCTGTTGAAACTTTCTTCGTTCCGACATTTCGTAGGATCTGAATGGGTATGTCGGCATTTTAACGAGCGGAGATGACGTCAACCGTCTTCCCCTGAAGATATCAACACAGACTAGTGGTGTTGCTCAGGATTACTTTCAGCAAACACAGACCGAAGATAAACTCCTAGTCACAAATGGCGGTCAACAAGCCTCTTTTTTTCGGATCTTTGTCTGAAGACAGCGTGAGCAGGGCCTTTACAATGGCTTTAACTGGCTTTACAATGCCGACTTCAGGTAAAAATAGAAAGTACAGTGGCACTCCGCTATAACGAAGACCCCGCTATAACGAACAACATTTGAAAGCCCGGCAGAATTACAGTAAAATATGTGGAAACAAACCACGCTATAACGAATTGATTTTGACGGTCCCAATGCGCAATTTACCCCACTATAACGAACATTTTGTCCTGTCGCTCGCAGTCTGTAAAAACGACATAATGATACAAGTGTCCTATTGGTCAACATAGGGAAACATTGACCTTCAAAGCTTTGCTTTATTAAAATGTCACGTGCAAGTCTGTGGACTGTTTTGCGTTGTGTATATCCCATTGTTCAGCTTGGTTACCCCGCTATAACGAATATTTTTTTGTTAACCAGATCATTAGCTATAACGAGATCTTTGCTATAACGAAGACCCCGCTATAACAAACATTTTTTTGGTACCGTGACACTTCGTTATAGCGGGGTGCCACTGTATCTATCTCTAAATAATAATAATAATAATAATAATAATAATAATAATAATAATAATAATAATAATAATAATAATAATAATAGTAATAATAATAATAATAATTTATTAACAGATCCACCGGGTGGCTCTTCCCTGTTAAAATTACATTAATTTACAATTAAAATCTCTTAAAAAAGCTTGAAAACGTCTTTAATTGCCCCCGCAGGGTTTTGGCCCAGAGGCCAAAACCCGAGGAGGCATTATAGTCTCCCCCGCGTATACGTATAAAGAATGTGTGAAATATTGGTGTAGTATGCGAATCAATCCCGATTTGACGAAACTAGGCGCGCACGGTGGTCCCGGTTAATTTTTCAGTCAGCTCGCAAGGCAATGCTACATGGGTAATTCTTGCAACCACGAACACGAGGAGGAGATCGACTGAGGAAGATATTATTTGCTGCACGAGGAGGAGAGGATCTTGCCAAAATGGTTATTCAGCAGTACGGTTTACGGTTGTTTTGATACAAAGTCGTTTCGATACAAGTCGTTTCGATACAAATGTAAAGTCGTTTCGATACGACTTGTATCGAAACGACCGGATACCAGCAGTACCGGATTGAACTTTTTGGTACAGAAGTTGATCTGTCGGAGACAAATCAGCAACGGGGTCGGCAGACTCGACCCAAACACCACATTATAAAGATCACGTTTATTTGGATCGCTTATTTTTACTGAGTAATCTTACGTGGCGTAGAGCCCATGTGATGGCTGGGTTGACTGGCAGGGATCCAAATGTAAAGTTAATGTTTTGCGGACAAAAAGCTTGACTTAATTTGCATAAAAGGCGACTGCAACACGATACTTCTGTTTACATCTGGGAAATTAAATCTCGACTTCTGTTCTGCTTTCGAGATACGTTTGCTCGTAGAGTCCTCGTTTATCAAGACAAATGATTTGTTTCAGTATCAAATTAGAACAACAGAGTGGTTTGATATTCTTTCTAGAATGCACTTCGTGAGAGTATTATGTAAAGAGTATCATGTAATAGAATGAGTTCATACAGAATGTGTTCGTTGTGTTAACTTATTTGTTGTCTTTGGATCATATTTATGATAAGATGCCTAAGTTACTTGAACAGTATGAGTGATATAGTTTACAAAAAATAAAAAAATTCAGTTCATACAATAATACTTTCCTTTAACGCAGTGGAATTTTTATAACAATTTTATATCCTTGACGGATAAAATAGAAGCGGGGGCAGATTTAGTGTGAACTATTACTATTACTATTATTGTTATTGTTATTGTTATTGTTATTGTTATTGTTATTGTTATTATTATTATTATTATTATTATTATTATTAGATGTTCAAAAAATATATCTTTGATAAATTTCATGATTATCAGATTTAATTACTACTTCTGGTCTTGTCTGTACTAAATATAAATTAAAATTTCTGAGTGGCCTTGTGCTATGTCTTATCATGATATTGATCTATCACTTAGAGAGATTTCAAGTAATTAATTAACATGTAATCTTTTAAAGGAGAGCTCCTTTCTAGTAAAATCTGACCTACCTATCAAAGTAGCATCTGTTGAGCTTTTTGGAAAGGTATGTAGGCTGCTCACTTTATACTAGATACATGTACAATTACGGTAATTATTCTAACAAACACGGTGGCGTTTATTAAATTTTTGGCACTTGAGATGCAGCGTTTATTCAAGGCGGCATTTATTCGAGGGAGGCGTTTATTGCAAACCTTGTAACAACAACTGTGAATTTATTTTGTCATTTAAGTGTCAATTTAACCAATACAAGCAACACCCATAAAACTAAGAATAAAATAAGCTATTTAACCTGGCTTATAATTTGTTTTTACTTTTTTTTTGTCTTTTGAGATCCCCCCCCCCCAACACCTCCCTCAGAATTTCCAGTGACCCTCCATTTTCGTGAACCAGTCAATCAATCAAGTCTATGTTTATAGCACAACTAGAAGTATGAATGATGGTCTTTATATTTGCAATAATAAATTTCATAAATTTAATATTTAAATAAATGTGATGGTGATGTATAAACCCCAATGAAAAGTGATAATTTTTCCTCTGATAGTTACAAAGTACAGCAAGTTTCAAAGATTTCTATTCCAGTGTTTCAGGCAGCTTGCAGTTCAACCTTTCTGGCTCAAAAGCTGACATCACAGCCACCCAGTGTGATGATCAGACTGGATGCCCATGTGGTTACTGGAAGGTAAAAATTAGACAAGAAAGAGATCTTGTGTCAGTTCACAGTGAAAGGAGAGAGAAAAGGAAAAATCCTTGGCAAAAGTTTAATCTATAAATCACCAGTAGCACAAAACTCAATGGGTTTGATTTTGGTTGCTTTGAAAGTGTAACTGCTTAAATTTTCCAAGCAAAAGCTGTTCAGATCTCTCTCTCTCTCTTTCTCTTATGTAACTTATAAATTGTATGTAAATTGATGATTTCATCCATCACAAAATTACATGTAGATTAAAGTAAGTTAAACGTAACTTTTACAGCATTAGCATACCACAAGATTAGTCTACTCAGCAAGACAGAATAGCTCAGTGATCTTTGAAGTAATATATCAAACAGGACAGACTCGCAGTGTTTAATTCATGGAGATATCCAAACACGAGAAAAGAGTTGAAAATACAACGTGCAGCAGCGTATTTTTGACGAAATTCAAGTTGTGTGTATAGCTGATGAAACACTGTCTTGAGTGTTTGATATGTCTTCTCAATCAAGACAAAAGCTTGTAAGTAAATGGGGAAGAAAAATGGTCAAAGGCTATGCTAATTTAGACAGGGTATCGAAACCTCCTCCACGGTTGTGATTTTCTTTGTTTTAACTCGATGAATTATCAATGAGTTTGAGGACACCATTTTGTCACCTGTGCTAACATCAGTTTAACAACAGTTTGCAGAGACTATCTGTAGTCATGTGACATGTAAGAATCCAGTGTGCTCAGATCCTTTCAAACCCGAAGGAAGCTGTTGTCCCTTGTGTGGTTTGTTATTTTTGTTTTCTTTAAAAAATAAATAGTTTTAACTAAGTTGGCGGTCACCAAAGATTTAGGACACCTACCCTTTCAGAAAGAATCAAACTAACTTAATACTTAGTGCTGCACAATCTTGGGTACATATTATTGTATTGTGTGTTATAGCATTTTAGCTAATTGCAGGCCAGAATTTGTTGCCTGTGGGGTGCTAATTATTTCACATGGAAAACCAACAACACCTAATCATACTCTTTGATATGCAACTGACCTTGATTACAAGAAGAGAAATGATTTGTTGTTTGTCCAGCTGTCAATCAGAATGGTTCTGCCTGAGACTACAGCTGCTGTTAGTAATGAAAAGAGCTTTCAAGTTAACTACATTAGGGCTGCCTATAAAATACATATCTGGGGCGAGTATAGGGGGGGTTCACACTGACTTGGCCTCAGAATGCCGGAAATCCTGTTTGTTTTGTTCTGTTTTGGTTTTTTACTTTATTGGTCAAAGTCTCTCTCTCTAATAGTTAGTTAATAAAGGTAAAAAAAGGCCAAAAGGTAAGGTGCAAACAGGATGTGGGGTCCCATGCAAGGCACCTCCCAACTAAATCAGTAAAAATCGTAAATGCATATTAAACTATTGTTACCGGTTGTACCCTTACAGGGGACTACCTGCAGCAATCACAGTACAGTTTTTGCTTACATGTTATTGGAATCTTAAAATTAGTAAGAATGTTCTCAATTGGAACACATTTCGTTTCTTTTGATACATGTAGGCACTTCACTTAAACTGAATCTAGGAAAAGATTTCAAAATGGATGATTACAGAGCTCTTCTCTTCAATGTCTCTCAGGACGTAAGTCAAATTTCTGTTCTAATCAAGAGTGATCAGAATGCATTCCCCAGATCTCATATATAACAACATTTAGTATGCAGTCAAACGTGCAGCTGATGACGGTAGAATGTATTATGTATATGGATGTTGCTCTGTGGAATCAATTCATGGATTGATCTTACAGTGAAAAAATATAATGGCAACTAGCCTCAAAGCGGTTAAACTACAAAGCAATTTAGCAGTTTTATAATGAGGTGACAGGTTGGTAAAGAGGAAAGCTCTGTAGAAAATTTCTAGATTATTTGTATATTGTTGTTGTTGTGCTATTGTTGATCATTGTTTACACAGGAGTATGAAGGAGTCACTGTCGCAACATCTAAGACAGAGGGTGGTTTTGTCCAAGTAGTGTTAACAGATGAGGAAAATGGTATTTAGAGAATTGTCTGTAGCCTTCAAATACTACTGTAATCTCTTTTTTTTGCTTCCACAATGGGCATCAAATTTAGATTTACAGATTGCTCTTACAAAATCCAGTCGCACTTAAGTTTTACAAGTTAGGGAAGTGAATAATTTTTTTCCCAATTTGTAAGCTCTCAGTAAGCAATCTATGATACAACTTCCCAGAAACACACAATTTGTAAGATGAATTCATTACTGTAAAGCAAATCAGTAAAAACAAGCTCATCTTCTCAGAGAAGTTTTGTTACCCAGATGTTTTATTTGCACTGCAGTCAGTGCAAAGTAAAAACTAAAATTAAATGATAAATTTGAATTTATGGTATTCAGGATATTAGCCTATTTTAGCTACCTAAAATTCAAGATGAAATAAAGCATATGTATATATTTAATATATGTATGATGTTATATCGAGTGCAGGGTCCATGTTTCACTTAGGCTCACCAGTACCAGCCACTGTTTGAGAAAATAAACCTGTGCCCCCCCCCCCCCCCCCCCCAACCAAAAAAACTTTATGAACTGGACCTGAGAGGGCATGGCAGTACTTCATCGTAGTTGAACAGATTTGTCATGTACTCCAAAACCAGTAACATCAAGGGAAAAATGGGACCACCTTCACCTAATAAATTACTCATTACTTAGGTTAAAAGCCTTCAGCATTTTCAAACTTAAGATATGAACTTGTAACAAAATGAATACAGCTACTATTTTTTTATAAGCCAAATTGAAAAAAGGCTATGGTCATTTCATTGCAAATCATTTTACAGCCCAGCCTTGCTAGCTAGTTGGTCATCATCTATACTCATCTGTGAATTTTTTTGTAGGTAAAAAAGCACATATAGCAGCTGAACACTTAAAGGAAGTAATGACCACAGGTAATGGGTTTTTTTGACTATTTACAACAATAATTATAACATGCCTTGTATGACTGAGAAATTACTTCACTGTGATGGCTGAGAGCAGGTCAATTTATCACTAATTTTTACTATGCATGCATTGACTGCAGTGCAAATTGAACTGCATGCGTTAGTGATTTTCCCAGTCATGATTGACTCTGCCGCATCTATTCACGTCTGCCCCTCATGCGGCAAGAACTGACATTCCTGCATTGGCCTCATAAGCCATAGACGGCACTGTTTAGAGCAAAGCACTATGAACTGACAGTAATAGGGCACAGTTTCCATGGTCAATTTTGACTGAAGGAGGCCTACTACTATTAATAATAAATGAATAATCATAATAGAAGCTCATGCAATTGTTAAGGATTTTACCACTACTTGTGATAGTTTAAAATTCTTTCAAATTGCACTCTTCTTTTGCAATTGCTTGCTTGTGCAATTGCTTGCTTGTGCAATTCTTAGAGAATATTCCAATATCACTTGTGGTATTAATCCTTATTAATTGCCCTCACATTCATATTAATTTTATTCTACCAATCAACCCTAACTAGTCCTGGTCCTGGGGTGCCTATCTTGCCTTTTATGGGTTAAAAGAGTGGTTTTGATACTTCTTAGAGTGTTCAGCCTTAGAAGGTCCACAGCAGAGGCTTTATTAATACCCTTTAGTGCATTGAGCTGAATAAAATATGACAGGAGGTAGTGAGTATGCATTACAATTGGTGCTTATTGGAGGTTAAAACATTCTGAGCCACACCCATAATGTCAGATCTTGGTACCTCTTAAGACTTCTTGTCAAAATCCCCAATGGGCACCCCCCATATTTTTTTATTTGGGAGTCCCCCCCCCGCCCTGCCACCACCCGAATGTCTTGATCACATCTACTCTAAACCAGCTTTTAGTACAAAAAGAAATAGGCTGCCTGTGAGCAACGTTTTTTCTGTTTGTGTACCTTATCGAAAGAGGTCAAACTCTTGAACCCAAAGTTATAAACAAACGAGAAGAAATTTGATCTTGTGTTTAACCCACTTATACCTTATGTATGATATTCCATTTTATTATCTTGTCAATCATTTAATGTCTTTTCTCAGTTGTAAACATTCTCTGAAGAAGTCAGGCCGTGCCTGACGAAATATTTGAAAATGAATTATATAACAGTTAACCCTAATGGTACGGTCAGCCTTTCTAAGTTCAGTTTCTTCATGTTATATCAATTTACATCTTTTTCAGAAAAAGCATTTAATGTCCTTGGTGCTGAGGTTCTTGAGCAGTCTGACTACAAGGCAGTTGCTGGAAAGAAAACAGGTGTGGCATCAATTATTTGTACCCTGTGTTTGGTCTGAATTTGAAGTTATATTGGATATAAGGCAAAATGAGAGTCCCTCCTGAAACTTTAGACTGTTCACAGCCCTCTATTTTCTCGTATTTTAATTTGATCATTCTTAAGACACTCGCAAAGATTGGTGGCAGTTTAAAAGACATGATTATTTTTGTAGTTACATGAATATTTCCATACTGAATTTGACAAGTGTGAAGATCACACAACTTATTTCCCAGCAAGTCGATCACTGGTAATCTTTTGGGCTGTATCTTAAAACTGAAAAAATAACATTGTCAGTGACTGACTTTTTTAGGGAAGCCTAAGAACAGTTTGATAATACCATTGGCAGTAGGACTTGCCCTTCTCTTCCTGTTTGTTGGTCTTGTGATATTCCTGATCTGTAGACGTACACAAAGGTAAGATTTCCAACAAAACAAACAAAAGTTCAATTGCTGAATCATTAACTAAAGGCAAACTAAATGGGCAGGGTTTGTTTCGCAAACTGTAGGTTTGAAAATAAATTTATAAGAGAGTTTGAGTATTAGCTAGTCAGCTTAGCACTTTGGTTGGCCTGAATAATTGCACAATTGCCAGCTAGCCTAAATTGAATTGATCAGGGATGCTCAATGGAAAATTGAAATAAAACTCATTAAAGAGATCATTCTGGGAGTGGCCAGAGCTTCATTTGACACCTAAAAGATAGACTTTGGAAACAGACAGGACAGCAGTTTTTCATTATGTCCTTGAGATCAGCTAAATCAACCCAAAAGATGTCTTGATTACAGCTAAAAATTAGTGTCCTTTAGCCATGGAGACCCTAGAGTGGGATCAAGATCCATGATTTGCACCCCAAGGGGGAACAACTATCCCAGTCCTTATCACTGCAGAGTCTCCACCCCCCCCCCCCCCCTCCCCTCCAGACACACACACACACACACCCCTCTCTCCTCCGGGCTTAAAAGTTTTATATCAGTTTGCAATGCAAATTCCCTGCTAGCAGAGGCTCTTTTCAGCAAACACCAGGAAAAGAGCCTCTGCTAGCAGGGAACAATGCAAATGAATAAGTTAAAAATGATATTTTGGTGCAAATGGTTTCGTAACTTTGTAATATGCAACTCTTTGTGTTCAAGGACACGGCATCTCTCATTTCCTCTTGTAATGGAGGATGATCTGGAGCTTGCTGAAATTGATAACACCCAGGACATTGGCAAACAAGATCAAGAGTTAGGAGAGAAAGGGTTGGATATTGGTGATAGTCAAGGCCAGGTTAGTGATACATGTATATATGTGAAAATTAAAGACAATACACTGCTGCGATATAAGAATATGTGCATATACCAGCTCTGAGGACATATCAGTGGTTTGAGATTTTGCTATGGATCATTGAGAAATGGGCCTCTGGGCCTAGACTACGAGTAGTCACTCTTTTGCTTAGTCTTTCATGTGTTACACCATAGTAAGTAGAGGGGAATGGTTGTGAAACTCGGCAAACTTCAAAGGGTTAAACCACAGCACGGTCTCCGATGTTGAACAGACCCGTCATGTGACTCTGACTGTGCACAAGTTCATTCAACTATGGTGACACGAAAGAAAATCGCAATAAAAAAAATGGCCACATGAAATCCTGGGGGCGAGAAGGGTTTCATGCAGCCATTTTTTTCCATAGTTTTCTTTCGCATCACGCACGACGGACTAAGGATAAGAGGGACTACTCATAGTCTACTCTGGGCCTGGTTTTTTGAAAACTTGTTAAGCTAAGTTGAGTAACAATCATAGAAACCAGTTGACGAAGTACTCTTCATAGTTTTAGTCCCAAAGTTTTCTTGTTTTGTACCTCAAAGGCAAGTTTCAATATTTGTTTTCTCTTTCTCTTAGATGGCAATGGAGAACCCATTGTATGAGACTACAACAAATGCTGCAGAGGAGCAGATGAAGAAGTTTTGAAGAAAATCTAATAATTTCTAGCTTTAGAAAGTGACTTCACAAGCAAGATATTAAACTGTTGCATATAATTTTTTGTAAGATGATTTTGCTAATATCACTGATTGACAACAAAATTGAATGGCTTGGTGCAAGACAGGCGTAAGTGACTTTTTCAGGTAAAATTTTTTTTCCTTCAAAAGTGCCTGAATTTTTGCATGTGCTTGTCAATTTAGTAGAAAAACATTCTCCTGTATCTTTTTTTTGGCTGAAATGCTCTTGTTCCGCTTTGTAATACGTTCATTGTGCACGCTTCGATATTTTGACTTCTTTTTTCTCAGAAGCAGAGTGCAAACCAGCCGAAAAAAATACAAGGGAATGTTTTACTACTTAATTGAAAAGCACATGCCAAATTCAGGTACTTTTGAAGAAAAAAAAATTTACCCAAAAAAGTCACTTACGCCTGTCTTGCACCAAGCCATTCAATTAATGTGTAATATTATTTTATATCAGTGACTGAAGTATCGAGAAATCTGTAAAGTGAAAGATGTTTATACCACAAAATTACACATTAGATAACTAAAATATCTTGATAATAAGAATAAAAATAAAATAATGATAATAATATAATTATTTAAATTAAATAAAAACTCTACAATATTTAGAAAGTAAGCCAGATCAGCCCCAGTGGGTTTTTTGGATGTAACCAACAGTACTGACTTGCCAACACTCATTGAAGAATAAAAGATTAAAATCCATTTTTATTTATACACATGTACTTGATGTAGTATATTGTTTGTTTCTTTGGTATGATCTGGATCAGGGTCACGAATCCAAAATAACTCTAATCTTCCTGCATCAAAGGAAAGATGATCAGATTCATCTGTTTGTTTGATGTGCCATGATCTGCCATGATCTTGGATCAGTTATCCTGACCCGGATCATATAGAAGGAACACACCCTTGGAGAGTATTAAGTTAAACACAAAAGAGCTTCACAGTTTCTGTAGTGGCTATGCTGTGCACGCAATATAATTGGCCGTTCTGAAATTCAGCAGGGAACTGGAGCGAGTTTCAAATTTTAACAAATCGATAAACTGACACCACCACATGAAAGACCATGTTGAGACTGGTCATTTGACCAAGTATGATGCTTTTGGGATGAACAGAGAGACCAAGTTACGGACCTTGAAATATGGCTCAGAATCCATTACAAATGTCTCTAATAATTATTTTGTTTCAGCATCCCCCAAAACCATATAAACTCAAATTTTTTATAGTTTTGTGACAACTGTAAAATCCCGTCATGCACCTACTACATGTATATGAAAGAAGCCGAGATGAAAATCGCTGTTTACCCATTTTAAAGAGTATCACGGAAATCATAAAAATTTTTAAGAGTTTATATGATTTTGGGGGATTCTGTTTCAAAATTAGAGACATTTGTCGGGATTTCGAACCATATTAAGGTTCATAGCTTGGTCTCATTTCCATACTCAACAACATCATCTTTATTTCTTGCATTAAATATACAAATATCACACCACCTGCAAATAGCAAGGCTAATCGAGGCAGGTGGTGTGTGGACGGCTTAAGATTTATTACGATAGTTGAACTGAAAAAAAAAAAAAAAAAAGTAGTACTATATTTGTAATAAGAAGGGTCAGTCACGAGAGAAATTGAGATAAGAAAATACTCAGTGTCACAATCAAAAGGAACCCTACAAATTCTACAAACAGTATCACGTTTTGTGCTCCAAATGTCCAATGCACTCATTTAATTAATCACTAAACTTCAACACAAAAGTTGCTTTCATTTAGCAATACTGTAGCGAAAAAATAAACATGTTACATGCCAGCCTTAGTCAGTCTGCAGGGCTCGAAATTAACACTCGCAAACTCACGAAATGCGAGTAATTTTCATAAGCTACGAGTGAGAAAAATATCCACTAGCAAACATTTGTGAGTTAGAATCATCCATGTCTCCCAAATCTGCTAGTGGTCTTGCAAGTTTGCTAGTGGAAAAAATATCTTACTAGTTCTTACTAGCCAAACTTTGTGAGTGGACTGAAAAGTTAACTTCGAGCCCTGGTCTGCATTCACTTGGGAAAAATTGAGCCCTTGGTCTTGAATACGGCCCAAGGCCACAGAGTTTTTCCAAATAAAGGCAGACCAAGACTGACAAATGCGTCAGCGATGTTGGTCAAACAACACAAAGAACTTACAACAAAATGAAAGACAAAACTGATATTTTTATTTCAAACTCCAATGAAATTTTGAAACAATGATGACATCCATCAGCAGTTTGTAAACTGTGCTATGGCATACAGTATTACATCGGTGAAGTGACAGCAATATTAAAATGGACAATTTAACCCAGCGTAGAACACAGGAGTTTCTATCTCAGTCAGAATCTTCATCCAACTTATCAATTCCTTTCTTGTGCTTTTTCATTGCTTCACGGTGACGGCGAATGGCTTCTTCATGGTGTTCAATCTCCTTTTGGTGATGTTCTACCTGTTCTTCCAAATGCTCCTTCATTGCCTTCAACTGCTCTTGTTCCTGCATTTGACAAGAGATTTGCGAAAGTCTGAGTGACAAATATTGTTTATTTGCTTTATAGAATCTACACAATATTGTGATATGGAAATAAAAAGTAAAATTGGATAGCATCGTTTTTCACTGCATCAAACCACAGGGGGACTCAGACCTGGAATTACCCAGGCTGTGATGTCAAAGCAAGGATGTAGGTCTTCTTATCTTTCATACAGTAAATGCTTATACACTGTAACTTGGAAGGAAAAATTCATAGTATATTTCACTTTTTTTCATTTCTATTTTTCATAAATGCTTATAACTTTGAAGCAAAATGGAAGTTAAGCCTGATTGCCAAATTCATAGTATATTTCACTTTTTTCATTTCTATTTTTGAGTTATTTTTTGTGACAAAAATACCTCTTAGTCGGCACACAAGTGTGTGAGTGAGTGAGAGATGTATGTATGTCACACCAATCAGATTGTTTCTATAACTATAAACAGCCAATCAAATTTCCTGTTTTTGTTCCAGATACATGTAACATGATATTTTTATTTCTTAGTTTCAAATGGTGTAACTTGACACTTTTGTTTTTCACGGACAAGTGGTTGCAATTAAAAAACTGACTCTTGGTCACACCGTCAAAATAAACCAGCAAACAAGAAGCTAATCTAGCGGCATGTCCAGAAAAATGTTTGGACCTATCTTTTCTTAATGTATTCAGGGGCATTTTCATATTTCGCATTAATGGAAATTGTTAAAAACGGGAATTTTTAGCAGAGATTTTCTTAAAGTTAAGGTTTGTGGTATCCCTGAAGACTCCTGGCGGTGAGTTAAACCGCAAATTAATCTGATTAGACTTTGAGGTGACATAGTGGTTGCTCGCTTTGCGAAATACAGTCTCTCCGATAAGGTGGCAAAAACTCTCAGGCATTGGGAAGGGTAATGTGACAAGGAAATGTCCCAAACTCAGCAGATTTCATGGCGTCTTATAAAATTTATACAGTTTTTCATGTGCCTGGTTGTTTCAAGTTCAAGGTTACCTTTCATAATGTCTTCTTGTTTTTGATATTGATATTAATTTGAAATGGTTTCATGGAATATCAAAACTAGAAAAAATTTACGATCATTGTTGGCAACAGAACATGCTAAATTGGATCTAGTTATAAACTGATTGGTTAAATTCAATTAAACGTTGACTAGTAAATGCGAACATTCATAACTTGATACTTTTGTTTTTCTCATAAAGGTATGCAACACGATCCCCTTGTTTTCTCGAAAACTTAAGGGTGATGTGCTTTTTCTTCACTGCTAGAGATAAATGGTATTACAGTCAAAACGCCTTAAGCGTTCCGCCTAAACAATGATTAATGCATTCATTAATCCAAAACTGTTTCAATTCTTGGCTTCAAATTTCGAAAACTCAACTGAATATTGTTATCATCCAACCGTAGCGACCATTCGAATATTGAATGTTGATTGGACTAACGAACAATACATCAAACGACAGCTGATCACGTGGTGGAAGAGTCCTGGAACGAAGGCGCCATTTTGAGCTCTTTCGTCCACCATGGTGTTCGTTGAGTTCACGGATGGCAGAAAACTAAGTTGGCTCTGGTGGAAAAAACTAGTAGCGTTCTTGGAAAGGACGTGTTCAGATGTCAGGAAAGAAATTCAGGCAGAGATTGGGGAACTGCTGCCGGCAACATTCCGTTTCGTAGTCTGGTAAGTCCTTTGGCACTTGTACAAGATTCAATCAATGTCCTGGGAAAATGTGCTGTGCAAGTCAGTGTGCTAGTAGTGGAAAATCATTCCGATGGCTACCCTGAAAAGATTTTCCGTATTTGGAATACTTTGTTATTGGTCCAATCAACATTCGATATTCGAATGGACGCTACGGTTGGATGATTGCAATATTCAGTTGAGTTTTTGAATTTTGAAGCCAAGAATCGAAACAGTTTTGGATTAATGAATACATTAATCATCGTTTAGGCGGAACGCTTCAGGCGTTTTGACTGTAAGTTATTAAATAACTAAGAAAAAATGGAAGAATGATTTTTTAAAAACACTTATTATCATTTCATGGATAAACAACAACTAATCTAATTATCAGATTATCATATCTGACAGGTCACGTCACGGAGCAGCACATTCTTATTCTGTTGCCACCTTTGCCATCAAAAACCACTTCAAATTATGAAAGGCGTTTCAGCGAGAACTTACAGTACCATGAGCAATCTAACTGTCTCAGAATGGATTCAATATACATTTGACAGAAAAATACCAAGGTTAAATATTGAATCTGGAACCATACAATGGCAAGAAACAAATTCTTTGACATAAAACTACACACTAAATAAACCAACCTGCTTTCTAAAGTACTGTTCCTCGTGAGCATATTGCATCTTTCCAAATGCTCCTCCTGCACTCCTGAAATACCAACAAGCTTGTCAGAGATAGCAGGCTACACTGAACTAAACACATCTTTCTTTGGCCTTTCAAATATTCCACCTCTTGAGACGCACTTGAGAGACATGCACTAGAGAAAAACATTCTCCCTGGGAGACTCCCATTTAAAAAGGACGGGGGTAACAAGATCCTGTTTTGTGACGTGGCTTGGAAATTCTCTCACCCCAAGAGGATACTAATTCTGAGACAAAATTTAACATCAGTTGATTTCCAACATCTCCTAATCACTTTTGTTTGTTTGTTTGTTTGTTTTTTCGGGAGGAGGGAGCTCAAGCTAAAAGGTACTGGAAAAGCACAAAGGTATGACCAAAACCTGGGCTGTGCTTTTTTTTCAAGGGAGTCCCT
This sequence comes from Platygyra sinensis, assembly GCA_019787425.1. NCBI lineage: Eukaryota > Metazoa > Cnidaria > Anthozoa > Scleractinia > Merulinidae > Platygyra > Platygyra sinensis. Next base: position 166,342 of record JAHPZR010007438.1, on the reverse strand, counting down.
ATTGTGGATCTAAATGGTTGCTACCTGTACATGTACATGGAGAGAATGTACAGCTACTCATCAAAAGATCTACATTCTCTTCCCTAAAACTCATTTTAAGCCAGGGGGGCTGTTTACCTTTAGAACACAAGGAGAGAACAAGTTTCATTGTTGTCAATAAATGATCCTACCTGATATCTCCACCACCTCCACCCCCCTGAAAAACAAAAAATGATAAATTACAAACTGTACTTCTGAAGAAAACATGGTAAAATTTTGCATGTTGGACCTGTACAAAAAAAAAGCATATGTTGAAGACAGCTCATGCTAGGCAGACGGTTACCTCAAATATCTCAACTTTGGGATGACGTACGCACCTTAAACTTGGAGAACTGTCTTTTAAAATAATTTACCCCCTATAATAACACAATTTCTTTTATCCACTGAATAGTTTTTGATTTTATTTTTTTATTGCAAGACAATGAACACACTCCATATGAGAAATCTAAAGCTCTTATTCTGGACTGATTTTTCCCAGGTTTCCTGGGAACCATAGGCATTTGTTCCCTGCATTAGCAGCAAATCTGTGTTTTCTGGTTCACTTTCCTGGCTCACTTTGGTAGCATCACCACTAAATCCTCACTAAATGGCAGATGTTTCTTTCAGCAAAAGAATTAAACTTCAAGCATAAAGAAATTCTTAAGGGGGCCTTTCTAGGAAATTTCCACACTCCTTCCACAAAAGTGTTTTTTGTTGGTTTTAACCACCCCACCACCCTGGAAACTCCAGTTCAGTTTCATACTTCCCTTAAGAATAGTACCTTTTGTGACCTTCCCTCCCACTCAGCACTTAAAATAACATTCCTTGTGGTGGGTATGAATATTCACTGCAACAGCACATTCTCAAACAGAGGAATAACTTGAATTCTGGGCTGAAAAGTATAGATTGGCATACCACTAACCTTACCAACAGCATGAGCAATATCTGTTTATCATAAACATCGAACGCAGTGAAACAAAAATCAGCTAAGACAAAATATTCATCAAAAGTTTGTATAATGTAAAGAAAACTATTTGAAAAACATTTAAAGAATGTTCTACTGCTTCGATCCGCCCCCATATCACCTCCCTCGCGTTACGACTCCATTATCGTTAACTAAACTCTGCTGTGTTCCGTCAACGCTCAGTGGCAAAAGTCACAAAAGAATAAGTTCTCTGTCTTCTGTACATTGTACAAAGCAATTGATGTGTTTCTGGACAGTGCTTGTTTTTAAACCACATAATAGAGTGGAATAAGTATTCAAGGTGCCTTAAACGAAGCCAGATACGCTTCAATGAGAAAGGATGGTATTTGTCACGAGTTTTAAGAGGCGACATTGCTCAAAGCTCTAAATTTAGGTCGCTCATTGCATGCGATTATTTACTAACGAATAAAGGGAATAAAAGGGGCAAAAAGTTTATTTTAGTAATACCTTTCCAGCTCCACTTCCTTTTTCTCCAGCTGTCATTGTTCTTAGCTGCAAAAACGGCGATGAAATCATCCGTCGTGAAACTGCAGACAATCGAAACGACGCCATATTGAATCACGTTCAGTGGGAGATTGTCTGCGAAGGACTGGGTTACCGCACGGAAGGGGTTGGGTACAAGAAGTTTCCAGAGGTTGCTGAGTAATTTCGACGGAGAAGGGAGAAAAATAGTCAGAATTTGCGGTCTTTTAGCGCATTCTGTTCTTCTAAACTGCTGTCATGGAAAGGTGACGATGACCTGTTGTGTTCTGTGTGATCAGAGGCATGTCTAGCTCTAGCAAGAGAGAAGAAAGTGAGGAAAAACTTCTGCAGTCCTCGCGTCGTGGAGACTTGGACACTGTTCTTGTGAGTTCAATGTTTTTGTCCCGACTGCGTAAATTAATAGTATGGCTTCCAGTGATTTACAACAAAAATAATCAATATTCGATACATTTGGCTGAAACTCGGTTTATTTGTGAGAAATCACACCATAAACAAATGCTAGAAAGTTCTTGAATTATGAAAATATTAAATGTAGGTTTGCACACTTTGTTCAATACTTATCCAGTAGACATGTATAAATTCACCGGAAATACGAAAGCCTTTTATTATTTTTTTTGGAGCCGATTTCTAGAATAATTTATTTCACACTGATTAATGAGTTATGAATATCATGTGCTGCACACGCGATAGCAGATTAGAATAAAGACTGAGCAATGTTGTACCACGTTACAAATATCATGTCATCTTTTTGAACTGAGATTTCCTGATGGTCACGAAAATATTAACTTTAAGCATAGTATTTTATCTACATACATATTAGGTATCGTACTTGACCTCGGAACATTTTGCTAGCTTTGTAAACCCTGCGGATGTGGCGACAATCGCGTATTATAGTGTTGTGTATCATATTACCAAATTTTCTATATTGTAACCTCCTTGGGTAAATTATTGATTGTAACAATTTGATTTTGATAACATGTACAGACTGTTACATACACCTTACTCAGTGGTGTATGGCTTAAAAGTATGCAACATAGATTAAATTAAATTGTTTGTTGATTAAAGGCTAAGGTTAAGCACCCACTGGAAATTTTTTATCTATTCACATTGATCAAAATAAGATTTTTTTCTGCTCTGATTGGTGTAGCATTATGTAAGTCTGAATTTTACTTCTCTGATGCGCTATTTAAATTTTTTTTAGGAGCAGTGTTACAATATTTCAAGTCATTTTCTGATTGCTTTATTGAAGGATATCTCAAAATTATAATTTCCTTAGGCAGAATGACACCAAAATTAATTTTAATTTTTTAAAAAAATGAATATTAAATAAGGATGGCCACAACTGAGAAAGGTTTACACGGATTACAAACAACAACCTTGAAAAACCTGTCCAAGTTTTTCAAGATCCACAGTCCAATTGATGAAGCTCCTTTAAACAATTCTAGATTTCTTTTAACCTGACTTCTACATGTTTCCCTCTTACATCAATCCCATATTGGCAAAGTGTTCCACATTGTTATAGTAAAGTAAAACTTTATTTACACAGGGTAGCCCATTCAGCTCTAAGGCTGGTCTCCATAAGGGCCCTGTATCTTAAAGTTAATTACACCAAGAATTTTCATAAACTATTACATTTAAGAAGTCTAATAAAAATACAATTATAATAGAATTTAAGAACTACTTTAAAAAGCCTGAAAATACAATGCAAAATCACATTTAAACCTAAAAATATCATTAAAATATCAAAGTTATGATAAAAAGAAATGTCTTGCTAGGCGGCAGAACGTTTGAATATTTTCACTTTTGACAATTGGAATATCCTGAATGAGTGGGAATTTTTCAGTGACCTGAACAGATTGTCAGATCTTATGAATTATATTCTCTCTTCCTAATCCAAAAGCAACACCTTACAGCCTGTACTCCTTTTCATATTTTGCTGCTAAATTATAGAAGTCTCTTCCATGCTCACTAAGAACTTCTACTTTTGCAGACTTAAAACGGAAGATACTACAATTTGACTCTTTCCAGTAGCATTCCAACTTCTCTCTAACTAGTTTTATTATGTATATAGTTTAGCACTTTCATTATTGATAATTGTATAAGTATTGTATTTTGTTATATTTACGTTCTCAAAGATATTAGCTTATTTCAGCTACCTAAAATTCAAGATGAAATAAAATATATGCATCTACGTATGTTAATTTCCCTCTGATTAAATCACCTCATTCTGGGAGAATTTAGAACAAACCTAATTTTCATCTTGAAAGACAACAAATATGCTTATTTCTGCACAGAAGTAAGGTTATTGTCGCTTGATGTCCTTTCTCTCTGTTGATCTTTTTGTGGGCATGCCTTCTGATTGTATGGACTGTTTCTTTCTTAAATTATAGAGTTTGTTACAAGCTAAGTCACCAAAGAATGGTTCCCGCTCAATGGTTGACATAAACTGCAAAGGTATTTTATTTAAACTGTATTTGAAAAAGCGGAAGACGTGTATTCTGACTTATAATAAGAGAATTATAGGCTGATGTGACCTTTGAACTCATTGAAGTACATGTAAACTTCTGTCTCCTGAGAGGTCGGCCACTAAGATGGCAGCCCCAGTGAACGCAATAACCATTGATTGAACAGGGTTTGTGTGTTATTCAAAATTCCCTTGTCAAACATAATCAAAAAAAGAACTTGTATCCATAATTTCTTTTATGAACAGCAAAGAGTTTTCTTTAGGTGCTATACATGTATACTCTTAAAAATGATAAATTATGCTACACTGTAGACAACAAGCGGTTTTTGTTCAACTTTAGGGAGATCTAAAGCTAACCAAGGATGGACCCCTCTTCATCTCGCAACGTACTTTGGCCATATTAGTGTTGTGAAAGCCCTGTTAGAGGTGAGTCTTCAAAAAGTGAATTAAATTATTTTATTTTTCAATATTAAAGTCTGACCTCAGGTGACATAGCAAAGTCATCTTAGTTTACACATCTTTGCCTGCTAATGAACCAGTTTAAAACCTACTTAAATAACATTGCACATCACTCAATTGATTCAGAATGGAGCTGACGTTAATGCCAGGAATGGAATGGGAGACACACCTTTGCACCGAGCTGCTTTTACTGGGAGAGCTGTGAGTTTATTGTACATTCAAGTGTTGAGTATTTTGCAAGCTTCTTGTTTTGTTTTCCTTTGTACAAATGACCCTTTCAGGCCCATTTGCACTCAACAACAATTTTTCTTTTACTGTACTGTGCATCTTGTATACGGCTCAACCTTATTCTCATTTATAGGGGCACAACTTTGCCCTGGAGACAGCCACTGCAAGTTGTTAGTGTGTCTTTCAGATAATCTAGGCATTTCAGAAGTTTGTCTTATGTTGCAATAAATTATATTAGAAAACAGTCCTAAGAAAGCACGCGCACTGATTGGTTAAAAATCGTGTTTGTATAACTCGATGGAGACACAAAACTAGCGCGCGCTTGTTGACGTAGTGATGGCGCGAGCAAAGAGAATTTACATTTTGATATCCAAAGCTAACAAGTTATTTTCCTTTTTCTCATCGTGGTGTTTTCTAAAAGAAATAGAAAACATGTACTTTGTGTTTCTATCGAGTTATACAAACACTCGTGAAAGTTTGGGAGAACTCGAAAAAGCTGTGGAAACACTCACCTGCGGCTCGTGTTCCCTGCACAGCATTTCTCGTTCTCCCAAACTTCCACTCGTGTTTGTATAACTCGATAGAAACACGGTACATGTTTTCTATTTCTTAAATAATTGTTATTCATTGCAAGCATAAATTGTTTCTGTTACCTGAATCAACCCTTATATCTACCCGTACGTTCACTTGTAGTAAACCATTTTGATCTTTAAATTTAGAAGTTATCTCTTAACTCCTGATTTTCTAACTAGGATGTAGTAACATTGCTGATTCAGTACAATGCTGATGTGACGATCATCAATGGAGAAGGACGCAAACCAAGCCAAGTTACCAACAGTACAGAAGTAAAACAACTAATTAAAGGTAAATGAATAGTTTTATTGCATTCATTTGATTTGTGGTTAATAGACCTCTTTAGCTTGGGCGGTTTGTTTTCCCATTGTAGACCACGTGACGATACTCTTGAGAATTCTTGCTTTCAAATTTTCAAATAGTCCCGTGTATATGAATGAATAATTTTAAGATGGACAAAAGAAAAATTCTCCAGAGAATACCACGTGTTCTACAATGGGAAAACAAACCGCCCAAGCTAAAGAGGTCTATTGTTAATGACTAAGGTAGGTGAGAGGACAGTCGGAATCAATGTATTCAGATGCTTAAGTCAGGTTCTAGTTTCTGCATGTCAATTACCCATGAGCTTATAAGAAGTATTTACAATAATTGATTTTGTCCTCTTCCAGCTGCCGAAAGGAGTCTTCAACTTAAGCTAGAAGAACGTTTGCTGACAGCTGTAAGAGAGGGTGACACGTCTGAGTTAAAGAAATTGGTAAGTCAAGACCTGTTAATTAGTGATCATTGGCACTTAGGGGGAGGTGTGGTAGCATTGATGTAAGCATGCCGGAATCTGGGCCAAGCAGCCTGGGTTTAAGCCCTGCCCAGGATCATTGTACTGTGCTCTAGCTTTGCCAAGCACTGTACACAATGCCCTTCCTTCACCCAGGTGTACTGTATTTAAATGGGTGCTGGTGAATTTAATCCTGTGGGTAACCCCGCAATGGACTAGCATCCCATCCGTGGGTACAGCAGAGATACACCTATTGAGTAAGTACTTAATTCGACAGGAACTCGGATAAACTCTGGCTCTATAGGCAGCTTGGCCCAGCACAGTCTTAACGCCCTAAGAATACTACAGCAGCCATATATTTTTGGCTAAGTCAATGGATTTTCTCTTATTTTTACTTTCCAACAATGGCTAGCCAGCTCTTCACAATGGCCAGTAAACTCTGTCCCCAGGGTGGCTTTTGTAGAGAGACTTGACCGTAGTTTTCTTCTGATTTGGTTTGCAGATCGACAACACTCACCCTCCTAATATCAATTGCCAAGATATGATGGGAAACACTCCATTACACTGCGCAGCATACAGGTAACATACCAAGTTATTGTGGCATCATCTGTGCATATTGTGCACATTTAGTCCAATGTTGTTTAACATCTGTTTGTTTTTAATACTACATGTACATAGCAAAGAAAAGCACATTAATTTTGTTTCCAAGCAAATCTTTACTTTCCTTGTTTAGAGTGTTCAACATAGGTTCATTGGAATACAGGATCACAGACATTTTAATGGTGGAATGCAGGATACAAATCCTTTATCGGTAGTGGGATTTGCCATTTTGACAGGCAGGTTGGGGTTTTAAAAATGACAGCGGAATGTGGAATGAAGGTGGAATACGGGTTACACATGTTGCACAGAGAATTGCAACTCTAACCAGGCATTACTGGGATGAACTTTCCAAGTGGGGCAGGATGGCGGGATTGAGCCAAAATAAGTGGCGGGATGTGAGATCAAAAATGCCTGTCTTGGATCCTCTGTTTTGGTAGGGGAGAGTTGCTGGGACACCTCACAGCAGTAAAGACCTCTTGACTACAAGTAATATTTGAACACCAGCGATAGTCCTAGACACACACTAGTGCTACGTTTGTAGGCTTGAATAAATTCTTAATCTCTAAGTGAAGGATCTTTCTTGTCCAGAGGGTATCAGCTTACAGGAGGCTACAATACAGTATAAAATAATATACTGTCAGTAGTGAAAACTGTGAACTATTTGCATATTGTTGCAGAGGACACAAAGTGATTGCAGTGACACTTTTACAGCATGGGGCAGACACAACCATTAAGAACAACAATGGTAAGAAAGTGATTATTATAAAATAAACGATCCCTGGTGAAAAACCTTACAGGCTGTTTAAGGGCCTAACAGGATCTTGGAGGATCTTACAATTAAAACTAGACGCATATTTGCGTTCACTCGGGCTTTGAGTTGGAGAGAAGCATTGTTTTTGTTGCACGTACTTTGGTAAGGCTTTTTTAAACGCTGTAGCCTGCGTAGCTTGGCGGTTTAAGCAGTTCGAGCACGCTTAAAAGATTGTTAAACCCACCAAGCTACAGAGGCTATAAACTCTGTGACTACATGCCCGGCAGCCGGGCACGGTCTTAAACAGACTAAATGCCCGGCAGTCAGAAAATTTCACCGAATTTCCACTGAAAGCTTCCTTCAAGCTTCTTGATAGTATTAAATGTTTCTTTAGCAATGTCAAGTGACTCTAAAAATTACTTTGGTTGTTTAGTTGACGAAATATCCGAACGTGGGCATACTGTAAAATGGAACGACATCTCTCAACACTTCGAACAATTCGACTCAAACCGGATAGTGAAACATTCACTTAACGAATTCCGACTGAAAGCCTCATTTAAGTCTATTGAAAGTACTTTATATTTCTTTAGAAATGTCAAGCGATCCTTAAAATTATTTCGGTTTTACTTAGACGAATTTACCGAGCTTATGTATGCCATCACATCGCTCAGTATCTGTGATATCAGACTGCCGGTTACGGTCCCACTTAGGCTAAATGCCCGGCAGTCAGAAATATTCACCGAATATTCCAACTGAAATCCTTATTCAAACCTATTGATAGTATTTGAAGTTTCTTACTAAAGAAGCATCCAAGGATTGAAAAAGGATTTCAGTCGGAATTCGGTGAATATTTCTGACTTCCGGACAGTCTGATGTCACAGATACTGAGCGATGTGATGGTATACACAACAGCTGACACAAGCTCGGTAAATTCGTCTTAAGTAAAACCGAAATAATTTTAAGGATCGATTGACATTTCTAAAGAAATATAAAATACTTTCAACAGGTTTAAATGAAGGCTTTCAGTCGGAATTCGTGAAGTGCATGTTTCACTATCCGGTTTGAGTCGAATTGTTTTAAGTGTCGAGAGATTTTATAGTATGCCCACGTTCGGATATTTCGTCAACTAAAAAACCAAAGTAATTTTTAGAGTCACTTGACATTGCTAAAGAAACAATTAATACTCTCAAGAAGCTTAAAGGAAGCTTTCAGTGAAAATTCGGTAAAATTTTCTGACTGCCGGACATTTAGTCAGTTTAAGACCGCCGGGAACACAGCGTTACATTTGTAATTATGGGTTTATCTTGTAACTGTTTTTTTGTCTTGGTATACTGGAGATGCAAGGTTATTACTTATGTATACAGTAAGCGGAAAAGATCTTAGTTTATTCTTCTCTCGATTAACATTAGATAGCTCAGTGGATGTAGCATGTTTCTCGATCAAAGGTTAACTCATAAATGTTCGCTCATAAAGAGATCTCTTGTAAGGTTTGCGGACTAGTCCGTTCCGAAAGCGCTCCTCATCTTTTAGTGTGGGTCTACCGCGAACGCTGTGTGAATATTTGGTATCTGTTTTGAACGTATTATACACAGTATTTGTGCTGATCTTCCACCGCATAAACTTTTCTTCGTCTGCCATTACACCAGGCCATGTGCTCATCAGAGTGAAATCGTCGCGCATGCGTATTACTTGCAAACTTGCAAACTGTGGCTGAACGAAAAAAAAAAACGAAGCCGAAATTTCAACTCGGGCGTTTCCTTTGGAAAGCCTGAGTAAAAAATTATTTTAAAAGATAAGAATGTTTCAAGGATTCTTCAGTTGAAATAACTTGCAAAGATCTTCTAATGAAAGATTTTTTAAAGATATTGGCAAGGATCCTCTAAGATCTTCAAAGATTTTGGATCTTTGAAGATCCTTGGAACCATTCATATGAGAGTGATTTCCCACTACAGGGTCATTTTCATGCAAGTCACACTCATTTTCATATTAAAGGTTTTGTGCACAAAGACGGTAGCACATGGTATTAACTCAGAAATGGTGTTTTCACTCCAATCTGTCTTCTTTGTTAAAATGATCACAGTTTCAGTGCCACTGTTTTTGGTAATGAATATTGTTATTTAAATGATAACTAAATAATATTTGTATCATAGGTCAAATAGCCTTGGAGTTAGCTTGTAACAAGAAAATGAAACAACTCTTAGATGTTCAACCATTACAGGTTGGTTTTTACAACTTAACTAACCCTTTCTATTTTGTAACTTATTATTAAGCTCCCCACTTATGTAACCACAATTATGCCACTTAGAAATAAAACTGATTAAAATCCCACTTCTCCTTACAACATCAATATGTTGTTAAGTGTCAGGTGATGATTATTATGAAAATGATCGTCAACTGACAGTTATAATCTTTATGTATTAAACACCACATTCTTTGAACTAACATTGAAAGACTTATGACTATCTGTAATTGAAATTGAAAGGGTATTTGAAGTACGTCACTGAAAATAGTAGTTAGTGATTCTTTTCTTTGTAGTGAGGTATTCTCAGCTTTTGATTCTCTCTTTTAAATGCAGAAACTTCACAGAGTTGTTTCAAGACATGAAGGAGCTCTACTTAAGGTGAGAAACACATGACTTGTGTACTACCTGTCTCTTTGCACGCTTGGCGGACCTATGATGGGGATTATTTTGCATGCACAACAAACCTGTAGTAATCATAGTGTCAGTTCTAGGAAAGATGTGAATTTAAACCATAGCTAGAAGTGTTCACGAGTTACACAGTGATTTAGCATCAATTTGTTTGCCATGCAATATGTCAGCAGTAATGTCATTTTACTACTTTTCCATATAATTTGTGTAGGCTCAGTGATCTTATGCTTTAAGTGCTCTGGACTCTAAATTGAGTGCTCCAGGTTCAAGCCCTGGTGGGATCCATTGTGTTGTGTTCTTGGGCAAGTCATTTTACTCTCACAGTGCCTCTCTCCACTTAGGTGTATAAGTGGGTACTGACGAAGTCAATGTGGGGGGGGGGGGGGGGGGGGTAACCCTGCAGTGGACTAGCATCTCATCCGGTGGGAGAAGAAACACTCCTAGTTTCTTAATGCTACAGAAACTGGGATACGCCCTAGCTGTTTGGGCCAATTGTATGCTGCAGACGTGACCTTCTGTCAGTTTGCTTGCATGTACTTGATAAAAAGATCATGATCATGATAGTAAGGTTTTATGATCGTCTGCTTTCAGCGTTCAAGATTCTTTGGATGGAAAAAGTGCTGGGTTGTCCTAGAGAGAGGTGTTCTTAGCTACTTCAATAAAAGGTTTGTACAGTTTTACAATTGATTACACCACTGAAAGTACAGGTATTTCAAGCCCCTTGGGAGCCGTGAACATTATATGACAGTGTACAACAGTGTTTATATAAGCCCCCCTGTTCACACTATGCATCAACTTTTTTCTGATCACACTACGCCAAAAAACTTTGAAAACGCAATAATCACCGGACACTTTGGATTTGTGTTTCAGGAAAACTTCATCTGGGAAATCACATTTTAATCGTAACGCCATATTTTTGTGAAAAGCTTCGTGTTCAAAATGTTTTACGTCCTCGCGTAATCGAAAACCCAGCGTTTTCAAATTCCTCCTGTTTGAAGAGTGTTTTCGAAAATCTTCGTTTTCTTGACGGATTAGTGTGGACGGTAGGCATAATCGTAGAAGTAAAGTTTTGCTCAGGGGCAAAAACTGCAAGGAGACCTCCGATATAACGACCAATTTTAGATCTTCAGATTTTAATTCTATCTAGGGAAATTAGAATAAGATTTTTTGAACAGAGATGTGTACATTAACGTAGTTTAATAGCAAAATTAGTTAATTTATCCACTCTTAGTTTGTAAAACCTTATGTCATTAGAATTTTAGATGAACTGTTTCTATCACGTTTGTACTTTGAACGAAGTTTTAGTTTAATTTATTTATTATGCACAACCCCATAAGCTAGTAAGCTTTCATTTTTATCGCGCTTAAATAACAGTTCTGTCCGTTTTCAAGTTTTTCTGGTGGTCGAACGATCGTTCGAGATATGAAAAAAAAATTAATTCAATTAAAACAACTCACTTCGACTCTTTTGTTTGTTATCTGCGTTTCCATGGCATTTTGGGGCCGTTTGAAAGCGATTCTGGCGAGCTTTTGTTTCATGGTTTTCTTCTCCATACATCATTAACAATTAATTTCTGTCTCATTCAGAGCTGATGCTGCAGCCAGTGTGAAGAGACAAGGCTACAAATACTTGGACCGCTGTAAATTTTCCGTAAGTTTTCATTGATTAGAATTAGGTCATTTAGCTCCATGTAACAGTTGGCTCTATGAAGGCGTTGACTTTTCTTCGGTCAGAAGTGCAGCAGCTCTCGTCAGCTTTTAATTGTTTTGTTTGTTACCAGTTATTGTTTTGTGGCTAGCTGGCATAGTTTCTGTTGTTTGTTTTATTGTTCTCTCAGAGGATATCAAGACATTCATGTGAGACTTTACAAGAGTTGCTAACCGACCCTCTTCAGTAGTGAGAAGTTGGATGGCCTAGCTTCTCATGCTACTTCAACGTCTATTACAGGAGATTTTCCTGTAAGAGGCAATTTTTTATTTAGAAATAGAAGATATTTTCCTTGTTTCTGTCGATATGTAGAGACGAGAGAAGCAGCTTGGGAAAACGATTTGTAATGTGGGAACACGGGCCGCAGGCGAATGTTTCCATAGCTTTTTCGAGTTTTCCCAAACTTTCTCGAGTTGTTCTTAAGGGCGCAACTATAACGCGCAACTATCACGCGATAGAAATCGAGTGCGAATAATCTAATTGTTTTAGTATAAATGTACTATTCAATCAAAACTTTATCTAAATCCTCCTTACAGGCACTTCAAGAACGCAAAGAGGTGACCGCCATTCTGTTAACAACCGCGCACTGTTTACTCACTTTCTGCAACAGAAGCCAATCAGAGAACGACATTCGTGATAAAACGCTAGCAGATTTATACCAATGTCAAAAAAAAATGTCAAATGTTTGTTTATAGTGGTCATGCACTTAGCTACACCTAGCTAGTTCACAGGCATGCCACTCAAACTGAAGAGGAAACAAATATTTCAAATGAACATAACAGGCTTGAAAATCCCAACTGGCGTTTCTATAAAACCGGGGAGAATTTTTTTTTTTATTTCTGTAAGCACTGGAGAAAAGAGAGGAAAATCACTGGTTCATTTCGATCATCAAAATTCTCTTTGATCGCCTCGTTACGTCAATAGCTCGTGTTAGTTCTTTTTTTCTGTGGAGTTTTAGTATAAATCTACTAGCGTTCTATCACAAATGCTGTTGTCTGATTGGCTACACTACTCACTATCTATTCTGTGATAGATAATGAGTAGCGTAGCAGTGTGCCTTTGTTAACAAAATGACGTCCGCTTCTTGGCGCTTTCGAAGTGTCTGTGAACAGGATTTAAATAGAGTTTGAACGACTAGTAGGTTTGTACTAAAACAATTAGATTATTCGCTCTCGATTTATATGCGTGATAGTTCACTCGCACTGCACCCTCGTCAACTATCGCGGGTTAGAAGTCTCAAGTTTATAATCTAATTGCTCAATGGAAGTATAGCTTTTTGCGCACACTGCTGTTTGAGGGATTTTCTTATAACCTTTAAAGCGCACACGTTTGATTGGTTTTATGACGACATCACCTTCTTTTATTTTTGCAGGTGCCTAAAGATGAAAAACACAAAATCAAAATCCAGTATTCAGACAACACAATTCAGATCTGGAGTATTCCAGCTGGTGAAAAAGTTCCACAAGTTCAGCGTCAGGTGGGCTTGCTTTTCTGTTCTTGAAAAAGCATCAAATGTTTTCTGTTCACACTACTACTCCCGCAGAAGAATTTAAAAACACAACAAGCACCGGTCATTTTCAATTTGTGTAAGAGGAAAACTTGGACAGGAAAACATTTTCATCGTGATGTCGTCGTTTGTGAAGAGCTCTCAGTTTTCGCGGCGGGTTATTACCCCGGTGTAGTTTGGACGTTGCCTTAGTCATCGTTCAGCAGCTTCTGATAAGGTTTATTTTTTCACGCACGTCTCTTTTCTTGCGCAGAATTCTCTCCCCACTTTAGAGAACTAATCTATAGGTCATATTACAAATACCTGTTTCGTCTGCGCCCCAGTACACCATGGAAGTAACGTCTTTGACTGTGTACTTTTGTTTCACTTTGACTGTGCTGCCCGGTCGGCTACTGCACTCGGTTTCAGAGTTTCTTTTTTTGTTAGACCTGAACGTTGAAATCGAAACTTCCGTACGCAACTAATACGAAGTTGAGCAGTTTGTTTTGTACGTGGTATGCCTAGCAGGGTAGATCAGAGGTTTTAATCAAACGGCCAAGCTGCCGTTTGACCGCTGGTGTTGACTGTCATCGGGGCTGGAGTCGGAGCCCACAGTATAGTCTGACAACGACCGCTGTAACAGAGACCTCAATATCAACTACTGATGCCTTAATGGCATAGAGAGGTGTTCAATTGAGTGTCGTACATTTGAAACTGAAGTTATCACTCTGGCAACTCACAAAGAACACAGACAATCTAGAGACCCAATCAAAACTCAAAACAAATACTTGCAGCCGATGCGGGAAAACGTGCGCAGGCGAATCAGGATTGGGTTTTTTCTCTTCTGATTGGGTGACGAATTGGCGCGAGTTACTCGCCGTAGTGCAAAGGCATTTTAGCAAACAAATGTAAACGGTTTTAACTTATCAGAGGTTTTATTTGTGATTTGTTTTAGCGATGGTTGAATTCCCTCCATGAACACTGCGCCTACAGTACATTTTACACAACTCAACCAACGTTACTGATTGATGAGCAAGAACAGGATGTTGTACCGCTTGGAAACATGCAAGACTCTCTCAAGGTGATTAGTTCTTTAATTTTAAAATTACGATGCCTTCGTGCACTGTCTCTGTACTGTTTGTGTTACGTTGGCACGTTCAATTCTGTCGTAACATAAATTGTTAATTAAATTAAATGTTTTGATAAAAAAACTGACAGAAGAACGTTAACCGTTAAGCCATTAAGCACAGGCTGAACAAGAATTTCTGTAGTTATTTTTTGTAGTAGCCGAAAGGCCATATTTTCTTTTTCTTACTATTCAATAGCGACTCGCCGGTACATCATCGTTTAGTTTGAAAAACAAAACAAAGACTTTCAATCTTAAACATGAAAAATGAAAGGTTATTAACAAAGCAGAACTTACAAATAGAGCGGTTTTCATTGGAGTGTCGAAAAGTAATTGGTTTTGCACTTTATACGCTACATGATTGGCTTAAAAAATTCGCGCCATTTTTTCATCCAATCAGAAGTAAAACCAAAACCAATCGTGGCGCGTTTGCATGCATTTTCCCGCGCTTTGCGTCAGCTACCTGTGATTACTTTGAGTTTTGATTGATTCACTGTATTGTCTGTGTCTTTTGTGATTGGCTAGAGTAATTACTTTGGTTTTGGTTTTACGACACTCAAATGAAAACCACTCTAATTTTGCGCACGAAAATTTAGTTGACTGTTTTTTTGTTGTTGTTGTTGCTGTTGTTGTTTTGTTGTTGTTGTTGTTGTTGTTGTTGTTGTTGTTGTTGTTTGGACGTCAGCGAAATTTGATATGCGACTTACGCTGTACAATTTGGACTTAAGTGAAAAAAATGGCTGGCTCCGCCCTTGGAAACTGAGCGACTTTCTAGCTGAGGGAAAATAAACCTATAGATATAATGCAACATTTGCATGATAACTGACTTATGACTGACCAAATTTCATGACAAGTCGCTTCTTTACATAAACAATAGTCTCCATATTTTGACGCGAAAGTATGCACGGATATTTGCTGGGCCATGTTCAGTCACGTCACTTGACGCGTACACCAATCGCGTGCGAGCGAAAATATATGATGGATCATAAAGCCAGATATGATGCGATTGTGCAGCCCCTTGTAGAAATTCTGACAAATCTTCAGCTCAAGACCAAATTTGCTATGTACGGATGATGTAAAACAAAGGCATCCTCGCCTAATACGAGCATTGTGGAAATGTTTTGAATAAAATTTACGCCAGATAATAGGCATTGTTTGGTTAACAGTTAGAATCTGGGCTCGAGATTTCTATAAAAATAATAGTCGTGATTACAACTTGGTGGTATAAAGGACAAAGTGAGTAGTATTGAGTAGCAAAGCCAATACTAGAGAAAGGCAAGCGTAATAGAACGCTAGTAGATTCATACTCAATGTTTATAATGTAATGATCGTTGATTTTGTATTGTAGAGTGCTCGCGCCCACCAACAGCTGCTTGACGAGCAAGTGTCAGGAGTTAACAGTACAATTGCAGACGCTACCAGCTCGAGGACGTCACAGTCCAACGTCAAAGGTGAGAGTCACGCTATACTTAACGCAGCGTGACGTGAGCCTCCAGGACCTCTATTACCAGTCCCCCCTCCGCTAAAGAACCTGTTAACATCTTATAGGGCACTGGAACCCGCACAAATGGCAGTAATGCAGCAGGGTCTAGCAGATTTTGTTTGGCTAGTAACGTCTCTCTCGTGTGTTTCTATTCTGTGACGACCGCTAGAGACGCCGTATATACGTACTGTTGCCTAACAACGCTCTGATCTTGACTTGAAAGTTTCCATCGTAAATGCAGCTGTTATTTCACTGTATTGTTTATGATATCAGAACAATTTCACCTCAGCGTGGCAAATACAGGAGTAAATGCCCTTCACCTTCAGTTCAGTAAATATTGTTGTAATTATAGGACACAGTCATAAAACATTCGTAAAAACATCAATGACTTATAAGGAGTGGTCTATTTGACTTTTGAGGGTGGGTGAGTAAGTGCGTGATTTGATGCTGACAAACCTCGTTCTCAGGCTCTCTCATCTTCCCAACCTTGTTCCCAGGGCCTTTTCCCAAACCAGGGAAAAGGCCCTGGGAGCGAGGTTGTCACCTTCCCTCCTTCCTCTCTCCAGGTTGGGTGTAAAGCATGAATTTTTCACTTCATCCGGATTTTCAAGAATTTTTTTTCCCAGGACCTGTGTATGCATGACATTTTTTTCTCCTCACTTAACATGCATTAATGTTTTTTTTTTCCGACAGTGGCAGGTTGCATGAGTATTTTTTGGTGTAAGGGGTATCTTGCATGTAGGATTTCTCTTTTTCGGATTCCCTCACTTTCCACTTAGAACTAAAATTGCTCAGCCCTACATTCAATGTTTTGTTTTCTTTTTCTACTACAGGAAGTTTATTGAAGATCAGCGAGAAACTTACCGAAGTGGTGGCGACAGCTCGCAACATGTGCAATGCTCTCACACACTGCTTAGATTTGCTGGCACAACAGGAGGAGGTGAGACTGGACAGCGGGTGTGCACTTCATGTATGCTGCGTAAATTGCACGATCAAATATTTGATTACGGACTTGAACGACCATTTTACAAAATTAGTAAGATTTAGGACGTGTCTAAAGCTAATAGATCAACTGTTTTTGACATTTTATTTCACAAATAAAGAAACCTAAGCTGTGTATTACACTGTAATAAAACACCATGGGCATTTGAGAGCACGACGGAAATGTAGAAAACACGAGCCGCAGGCGAGTGTTTGCTACATCATTGTCCGAGATGTCAGTCGTTTCGCCTACACTGCAGTCGTTTCGCCTTAAAGGGGAAGTGTCACGAGGATTTTGCAGTTTTAGGTTAATTCTGTACTAAAATCATTACTTTGAGGCCTTCCTCATAAGCAAAATGCTTTTGTAAAGCCACGACGAAGATATCGAATGAATTTTATCAGAGAGGGCTAATCATAATAAATTTCTTGAGGATTTTTTGAAGACTTAGCATCAAAACTTGAAAAAATTGGCCAATTTTTTCACGTTTCAATCCATTTTCATCCTTGCCATCCGTAGCGACAGGCGACAGGAAACAGTTTCAGTACCTTCAAACAGTCTTTAATAACAAATCTAGGCCATTATTTTTGGAATTCAATTGATGCAAATACACCTTATAACAGTTATAAAGTTGCCAAATAGCGTGACAATGCCCCTTTGACAATCAGAGTCGATTTGGGTACATTGTCGTTTCGCCTGGTCACTTGAGTCGAAAATATTTTGCGAAGATAGATGAGCATCGCTGCCCACAGGGAGCATAGGAGTCATATTTGACCGTATTTCTAGTTAATTCACCGTAAAATTTTACTGCGATTTGTTGTTGGTATAACAGCGTAAAAATTTTAACACGCGCGTTACACGATCCATGTAAAGTGAAATCCCGATTTTTCGAACCTCCAGTGGAAACAAAAATTGGTCGAAAAATCGGAGATTCCGCAAAATTGGGGGTAAGATTGATACGGAGTGTTTTCTCACAGTGTAATACACGGCTTAGGCTTCTTTATCTTTATGATAGAGCTGTAAAAAATCTATAAAACACGCTTTTTCTATGGTTTATACTCTGATAAAACATGCATGTTGACAATTCATATCGCGCGCAGGGTCCTATCAATATTATAAAGGAAAATAAAACGTTTTAGGTTGGTCCTGTTAAGCCCTGGTCAAACGGCTCATGATAGTCGATGATAGTTGAGCGCACGCTTCCGTTTGACCACCAACTATCATGCACTATCATTGACTATCATCAACTATCATTCAGTTTGAGCTTGTTCAAATTCTTCATGATAGTCGATGATAGTTTTTCTCGTTTGACCGCGCGTATGATAGTTCATGATAGTTTTTCGGTCAGCTGTTCTGGTAATCACTGGCCCGATAGCGGTCAGAAAACATGCTGCCGCCCTCTTTCGTCGCGAAAAATTCATACTTTTACAAGTTTGTCTTACAGGACGCCATTTAGTATTCACATTTTTACGCGGAAAGAGCTTGGAACTTGCTGCTCTCATGACTTTGCTTGAGCGACTGCAGATGAACTATCGTCAACTATCACGATCTTCTTTGGCCGTTTGACCATGTGAATGATAGTTGGTGATAGTTGATGATAGTTCAAGGAGAATCAACTATCATCGACTATGACGCGCCGTTTGACCAGGGCTTAATTAGTGAACGTTTTAACTGGCATCAGACTCGGTTATTGGCTCGATTTCCCGCGCTCTCTAGCATGTGGTCTGCGTTCCTTCAGGGGAGGAGCGCGGGCTCTTTTTTGAACAGCGGCTGGTAATTGAGCCTAATTCACTCGGTTAATTCGTTTGAAGTTTCTACTTTTCCACTTATTTTTGGTTGAAATTGTGAATCCCTTTAGAGTCGTGCTATTGTCGATGTATTTAGAGTTATTTCTTCAAAGTGTGTAGCAAAAGTATTCCGAATTGACAGGAATAAAGCATGACAAAAGACAATGGGAAACTGAATGGGGTATAAATTAAGGATGATTAACAAAGCTGACGGTGAAATGGGATCACAAAATCGACAAATTCTAACACGAAGCTCTTCTGGATTAATTCCTGAATGAAATATTTCCAAATGAATGAGGATTATTTTTGAAATTTTCTCTCCTAGCAATTGTTTAGCGTTGTCTGCGGTTCTAAGCAATATGTAGTAGGAGCTTTCATCCGGTTTAAAGAGTTTTCGTGAATACAAAAAGTAACATTGCGTAGGATGAAATTTTACGTTAGTTTTTGTAATTTAAAACACAGGGATTATCCTTTTGCGATGTCACTCTATGGTTGATTGCCATGTTATCTTTTGGAGACGGTTTGTCAAGGAAACTTCCACAGAATAGCTTGGGAAACTCAGAATACCTGTTTACCGCGATAGTATTGGGGTCCTCTTGTTAAGAGCTACCCAGTTTTAAAATAACACTACGGACGAGAGACTCGAACTAGGAATGTAACAAACGAGTGAATTTGGTCAGAAGATTATTCTGCGATAACTTTTGCATTGTTCCTGCAAGATTTTTTTACGGATGTTCCGTCCCACGCAGATCCCTTACTATCGTCGGGAAGTTTCCGATCGAAACTCATTGAGCCTGCGATTTTCGGGAAACTTCGGAGACTCGTCGACTGCCTCAATGAAGATTTTGGAAATGCCTGAATTTCATTATGCTTTATGAAATTAATGGTGTTGGTTTTGAACGCTTGGTGGAAAATTGTAGTATTTTCTCGGAGTAAAAAGACAGGAGAAGTTCAATTCAGTTGCTTATTTAGCTGTTTGTGAAAAAAACACTTCCGGTTGTTGTCCTGTTTCACACAAGTCAGCGGTTTCTAGCTGGTTTATGATAATTAACTCAGCATTGTAGACATTTTGTTTTTCACTTCGTTCCTTAGTCTTCGTTTGCGGTGGTTTTCAGGTGCGCCATCTTAGATTTGAAGAGGAAGTTGAGAAGAGAAGAGTACTTGAAGATGCTCTGCACGTTCTGGCGACGGAACATCATGCTCTGGAGTGCTCAATTGGAGCTCATGAGGTAGAAATGCTTCGTTTTTTATTTCCTCGGCGTTTATGTCCCTCGGCGCAACATTTGCATAGCTGTAGTGTTTACCATTGCATACGCCACATCCTTGCCACGTCGTGAGAGATTTTGATTAATTCCTGTCATCTTTAAATTGGTTTTGCTGTTGTCGGCCAATCATAAGCCGTGTTAGATTGTGGGCGGGTTGCACACGTCGCACGTGCGGTTCTTAGTCCTCTGATTGGCTAAGGATCTCGGAAAACCGACAAAAATATTGTCAAACACTGTTCAAAATATAGATACCTCGCTGACATGGTTTAGAAAGCAGTATTTGTATAAGGTGATTAAATTTTATTTCAAATCATGACGCTTTTAAATATTCAAGACAGGGTTTTAACTGTAGAGGAGAAACTAAACCTGAACGCTGTCTCTATTTCTTGCCTTGAAAATCAAATGTTTTTCGCAGACAGGTTTATTCGACTGTTAATTATTTTTTTGGCATGACTTTAGCTTCGTTACGTAACCTAATCTAAGGATATCAACATTGAATAATTTTGGTATAGAATTACGAAATAACATGCCTTAATAATCAGGAATCAGATTTAACGCTTTGCTTTCGGAATATTGACTTTTCAGATAAATTTTATCACACTGAATAAAACCTTTTTCCATCAGAGTAGCACCATAACCGACATTTCAAAGAAAGAATAATTGAATAACAAATTGTGTTGTTTGGCATTTCCGAACGAGTCAGTGAATATTTCGTCTGCTTGCCTGGACAAATAACAAATTCGAATTCTTTTTTTTTTTTGTTTTTTCTTTTTTCGCTTTTTTGTCTGGCATTTTAAAATATTCTTATTCTTTTGTGACATTTTTTAGTTTGGTATTTAAGCGACGTTTCAATAATGCATTACATTTTAGGTTAAGCCGCGATTTTGTCCGCATGCAAGCATGGCAAATATCCAAATGTTCGTATGTAAATTTTATGTAAATATTTCCCGCAACATCATTCACTTTCCTTTCGACTGTCTCTTGAAACTGCCAACCAAATAAATCAGTGCAGTAATCTTTGAATCAGGTAAACACTCTCAAAACTATGAAATCCGATTTCAATATTTTTATACGTTTTACAGTCATTTTAAAGTCTTCTACAAAACCAGGATAATAATTGCACAGAAGTGAGCCCGCTTATTCGAGAACGCAAATCTATGAGAAAGCTATAACTCAAGTTTTGTTACTTTTGTTTAAAAGCTTATAAGTTTGCCTGCTAAATTCGAATTACACTTTGAGATTAAAATTAATGATAAAAGTGCAGGACAACTTTTCGTCTCTGTCCTAATGACACCATATTCAAATAATTCAAATGTTTTTAATATACGTACCACAACATAAATTTACATTACCATATTTCAATTTCATAATTCCATAAAGAAACAGGCCCAACGTTATTCTGTGTTTTTATCGCGAAGTTTCATCATAAAATTTCTTTCAAATATTGCAATTTTAGATGACAACGGAATCTTTGTTTATTTGTAAAACGTATTTCGAAGCCGACATTTATTCCTATTTGGATTAGC
>JAHPZR010007438.1:110000-137500 GCA_019787425.1 Platygyra sinensis | reverse complement strand
CCCGCCACCATTTCGCATTGCTGAATTTGAAGAACCATCATCATGCAATATTCTGACACGTTCTTGAGTTCTGTGATTCAAAATTGAATCAGTTGCTGGGGGTGGGGTGGGGGCCGGTTATATTTAAAGGTTAGTTGAACGGGATTTAATATTGCATCATTGTGTAATTGAGGCAAATGTAGAAAGAATGTCTACATTATTTTCTCCATCTCCAGATTCAACGAAGTTTACACGTGGAATAATGTCAACAGCTGCGTGCACAACATTATTGTAGGGCAGCTGTGGATTGAGCAGGTTAGTTCATGTTTATTTTGCTTGTTTCATGTTTGAACGGACAATTGAGGCGTCATTCACACTACACTGGAAGAATTTGAAAACGGAGTTTTCATTCTGAAAAAGACGCATCAACTGTTTTCCATCCACACTAAAAAGGAAGAATTTAAAAACGCAACATCACGGGTCATTTTGGATTTGAGTTTGAGAAAAACTCGGGCAGAGAAATCACGTGATTTTCATGACGTCATCGTTGTCGAAAACCTTTGTTTTCAAAATGTTTCCCGTGCAAACGAAAACGAAAAGCGAGCGTTTTCAAATTCATTCTGTTTGAAAAAGGTTTCCGAAAAGCTCCGTTTCGTGACGGATTAGTGTGGACGGTAGGACTAACCGTACAAATAAAGCTGCTTTTTCAAATTCCTCTGGTGTACTGTGGACGGGGCCTATATCACATACGCTTTTCCTACAACTACCCGTCACTTGACTGCGGTAGCCATTTGCACGTGTTTTTAGATTAATCATTTATATGACATCCCGCTTTCTGATTCGTCAAAGATTACTCTTTGTTTGTTTAGCGAATTTCCCGCCACTTGAAGTCGGTAACTGCTCGCAAGTGTTTTGTGATTGGTCGATTTTGTAACATCTTTTTCACTGGTTGATCAAACATTTATTTTGTCTTTCTGTTTCGATGTTTTCCCGCTCCTCGACACGTCCACTCCCATAGTGATTTGTGATTGGCTAATTTTATGCCGTCTTGTGTTATGATTGGTCAAAGATTTATTTTTTGTAGTGGAACCCCACCAACCTGTATAAACCTTTCTAATGATTTCCTCCGTGTATGCTGTACTCAAACCAGTAATTTTCATCTTTCTATTGTTAACATTGTATCTACTGATTGAAGTTTCAATTTGTTCTAATTACATAGGTCTGCATTCTGTATATTAAAGAGCAGTTGTTTGAAAGAGTAATGGCGATGGAGCTTCCCTTTATCACAGTAATATTAAACGTTTTCCTTTCTGTTTTCTTGTAGTATGGTCAAATAGAATTAACTAATCACACAACTGGGGATTACAGTGTGATTCACTTTAAACCTGGTGGCTGGTTTGGTAAAGAACTCAATAAAGTGGAAGGCTCCATCTTCTCTGCCGAGTGAGTTGTTCAAAATCCAAATTCCCCTTACTCATCGCCATACATTGCTTTTGTGTTAGCTATGAGAATTTGGCTGTGCATCGAGACCATCTCTTGTTGATGCTTGCTTGCTTCGTAATATTTTGCAAATGAAGTAAATTTGAGATTTCTTTAAACGAAACTTTTCACACTTGAGGTGAACGGTCAAGACGAGTTCCGGCGGATACGGTCACTTTTCGGAAGTGTTACTGTGGGAGGGACTCCCGTTTCTTGAACCTCCGAGTGTTGGGGGATGAAGTTGTGTCCGCTTAGAACAGGTTCACTTACATCATATCTGTTTATTAAGTTAAGTCTCGTAAGAGCAAAAACAAAGCAATTGCAATACTCTACCACAAGAAACGCAGACGTGACGAGGAATTAATGAGAAGTCGAAAGAAATACTGGGGTTTGTTTTGCTTTTGCATCTTCCGGTTGACAGTGTAATGTACTTCCTTATAAAAATCGTCCCGGCCCCTGTTTCATACTTTGGTAAAGAGCTCACATAGCACTCAATCTTCTTCAAACTTCAGCAAAAGAAAACGTTTCCTATTACGGGGAGACTGGACAGACTCTATCCAGTGCTTCACGGTCGACAAATTCACAAGAAAAGAATCTAAGAAGGAGGGCAAGCGGCGGCGTTCAGACACGAGTGAGACCAGTTTTGCGTCCGCTAATTCCCTGGACAGTTTTAGTAGCGGTAGCAGCGGCGGCAGTGTTAGTGTGGACACGTCAACACCTAAGACTCTATGGAGCTTTCAAGAGAGACCCGCTAATAGTAAACAGGTATTACAGGGATTTTTTGTTAGTATGGGTTATCAAATGGTGACGAGTGAAATAAGGAAACAGCCTCGCGCGTGTTTTGTCAAAATTCTAATAAGTTCCCTCGCCTAAAGGCGAAAGTGAAATTATGTCTTAATTTCACGAGCATACTATTTGATTACCTTTTAATATCGTGGGTGACAAATTGCACTTAAAACCGTGGGTTTTTGACTTGTTTATTGTAGCGAGAAATTCCGCGCTAAACGTTGCTATGGCAATTTTTTAAATTCACAAGTAAAATTGTGAATTAACACTGAAAGTTCGCGCCAAAATTAAGGACTAATTTGTCACATCCTACCGATTTTTGTTCATTTTTTTCTTATTTTGTACAGATGTATAATTTCACTACATACGCGATGCAATTGAATGAACTTCACGAAGATCAAAAGTCCAAGGTAAGCCATTTTCCGTTATTAGAAAAATGGCGGGAAAGCTCCACTGTCTACTCGTCCGTCAAAATGGCGGGAAAATACTGTAACAGTTGCACGGTCTACTCTCGCCCGTCAAGTGGCAGGGAGAAATCGGCTAACAGGTCTAATGTCTGCTCACGCGTCTATCAAAATGACGGAAAAAATCGGCCAACAGGTTTACTGTCTGCTCACGAGTTTATCAAGTTGGCGGGAAAAATAAGTCAGTCTTTTGCCTCCTCGTCCATCAAAATATTGGAGAAAATCTCCAGCTGATCCGATAAAATGACGAGAAAAACCTGCCAGATAGGCTGTGTTTTTTCTCGCCAGTAGAAATGGCGGGAAAAATCCACCAACGGGTCTATTGTTTGGTCACGCAGGGTTACTAAAGAGGGTTGTAACTCTTTCTGATTATTTCATTACCGCTTGTGTACAACTAAATGGATAAAACCCACGAAAGAGAAGTTAAATGATAAATAATAATCACCTTTATTGTAGTAGAATGTGAACTCGTAGAAGTATAATTTTGTCATCAACAGTTACCGCCAACAGATTCAAGGCTTAGACCAGATTGTAGAGCCCTTGAAAACGGCGAATTAGGTAAGATCGCACAGTACAGTGTCGTATCATTATTCTAATGAAAATAAATTGAAAAGAGACTTGAAAAGAGACCAAGGTAAAGCATTCTCCCTTTCTTCGTCAAATTTATCCTTCATTGTTCTTAGGTCATGCGTTTTTTAATGCATTCTAAGTGACTTTTCATTAATTTTGAAATGTTAAGTGCATTTAAGAGGGTGGTAAAGGGTATTTTCGTGACTCGTGATCGGCCCTTTTTTTCCCCGTGAAATGTGAAATGGCTATTTTTTCCTCGTGAATCGTGATTTTCATAGTAGCCGTGAAGCGTGATTTTGCAAAATTATTTTCCGTGAAACGAAAAATAAATGTTTAATTCGCCGTGAACCGTGATTTTCATTGTCTTTGTTTTTCGTGAATTGTGAAAGGAACGTTTTATTTTCCGTGAAACGTGATCTAGACACCCCCCCCCCCCCTTTACCACCCTCATTTAAAACCTGCATGGCATTTTTTTCCACACAAATTCCATATTCATTTATCAATTCACATCCTCGCTCCCTCCCACGCTCCTTCATTCACTCATTTGTTAATAAGGATTTGTTTCTCTGTAGATGTAGCTACTAGGGAAAAAATAAGACTTGAAGAAAAACAAAGAACAGCGAGAAGAGAACGACAGAAGAATGAACGCTGGATTCCCAGGTAAGCGAGTGTTCGGGTCATATTCGGGAGTCATCGGAAATCGTAGGATGTCTGCGGTTTCCTCGGCTGTGAATCCGTCGAAAATGTTGCTGGGACGATTTACAGAAATCGCTGTAGTAAAATCTAATAAAGTCCTAGGCCTGATTTTCTTCTGACATCTGATTTCACATGTTCTTGGAAAGTCCTGTGAATTTAAGCGAAAGAAGAATAACAAAATTCACTGTAGAAAATCTCACAACATGCTAAAGAATGTCGACTCGTGGAACAACTAGCTTGGGCATTTGTAGTATGGAGAGTGTGCACGAGTCTTGAAAATATTGTCAAAAAGTTTCAGTATAGCGTGAACGGTTAATTTTTTTTAGACTTTAATTCCCCATAGTTCGCTCTTTTTGCCCCCAAAAATTTCCACAAACTATAATTGTTAAATTTCCTTGAAAGTTTTGCATATTCCCAAAAGCATTTGACATAGTTTATGCAAAATTTGAGGCGCAAACAGAGTGAATTATGTGGAATATGGAAAACAAAGAATGCGCAATTTTTGGACTGGAACTAGCTTGCAATCGAGGCTCATGTTAGCGAATATTATTAAAATGCATTTGAAAGGCCTCCGCACATTAGCCTCGATTACAAGCTAGCTAGTTCCAGTACAATACAAAGAGTACAAAAATGGTCTGTTGGCGGCTTCTCATAGACATTGTTTTTTTTTTTATTACAGATGGTTCAAAGAAGACATCAATCCGTACACAGGTCAAATGGACTGGCTGTTTACGGGAACCTACTGGAATAGAGACTGGAAAATGTGCCCAGATATATTTTAACCTCCCTCTTAGCTCATAACAAAGTGCAATTATTTCTATCCAATCAGCCGGGTTTTTTTGAGGAATCGTCTTGAAACGAGAGAGGAGCCGCGTAAGCCTCGCGGGCAACGTAGCAACTCGCGCGATTCGCGCGTGATCAGAAGTGATTTTTGCGAGTCGCGCGCGTCTCGCGCGACATCGATTCCAGTGGGAGAGGGCTTGTTTTCTTTAATAAATAATTCCTCTGTGCTGATAAACAATTATTGAAGACGTTAGTAAGCATTTTTTTGAAATAGCGATGTGCAAGTTTGTTAGCTGCATGCTTTTTGTGGGATCATGCTAAATTAACATGTTTTTCTATTCTAAAGGCAAAATTTATTGAAGAAAAATATCATAGCTTATGTAGGTAAGTCAGATTTTGGCAGAGAATTCTAACGCCATTGACACTCGGTAATTTTGCCGCAAATTTTGTCGCATCTGGATAATCACTTTGCAGGTAATTGCAAATTGCTAAAACACAATGCACTTTGCCGGTAATTGCGAATTGCTAAAATGTAATTCCTTCCGCGGCTAACTTACTGCATCGCAACTTTCTACAAAAAAAAACCGCACTATACAAGAATGACGATTTTATTTTTGTAACAGATTGTTAACTCTCAATTGCATTTTAAAAATGCTCGAAGGAGTTTGAAATAGTTAGGATTTCGTGTTACTTTGTGCGGCCCGACAACAGCAAACGGTGACGCAAGGGGCCTGGATCGAAATTTACCTCGATCTCGTGCTCACCGGCGAATTGTCCCAAATTTTCTAAGTTTATCTGTAGAGTAATCTGTCTCAATCCTCCCCAATTTTGCCCATCGTTGTTCCTGTTTTATTTATTATAACCTCTTTGGTGTTTATCTACAATGCTATTGCTTTATTTTTTGTTAGGCCTCTTTAGGTTTAACTTATTTAATATATTTTTCGATAACGCTAGAGTTCCTTTTCGCATACCACTGATCACTTATCTATGTTATACAACGGAAATTGTTATGTAGTATTGAGTATTTTGTACCTTATTTCTTCCCCTAAGACCTCCTTTCACCTGACGGCGTAGACAATGCGGACGCTAGTTTAAGAGCATGCGTATTAGTGACAAGAGCAGTCGTGACGTTGCCGTTGCTGTCGTTGGAGTCGACAAAGTTTCATGTAGTTGAATTAAGAATGAGCAAAGGATAGTTTGGAGTATTTATTTGGTGTAATAACGACATTGAAAAGGGGAGGGAAATTCTTACAGTTTTTCGGGGGAGGTCTGAGATAGCCTGTGTACCTCCTCTACCTCCCCCATGACAAAATCTTGAAGAACACGCTTTCCAAAATGGGTTTTGATTTATCGCGGGGTGTGAACATGGAATGCTAAAACACCGGTGGGCTGTTTCAATATTGAACAATAATTCGATAGAAAACAAGAGGATAGGGTTTAATAATGACACTGGAAACGGAATAATAAGGTTAAATTTCTTCCAGTAACAGAATAGAAATTTGTGGTTTTCTGCTGTACAAAATCATGAGCGCCTTCTTGCGCTCAGAACAAAATGAGATTATTTTTTATGTCTTAGCTTCGTTTCACACGAAGGCTGCGGACGCCCTTGCGAGGAATCTCGTCCCTTTCTTGACCAAATCGAGCTTCAGAGTGATATTAGTATTAACTGTATTTCCAAATTCTGTTAGTGCCTTTGGGTTGCTTTACCGCTTTAGAATGAAGTAGACTTGTGACAAGTAGTGATTATTTAATGGCTAGTTTGTGGGTGTGCTTTGCGTGGGTAGCGTGTAGCATATACAAGTACTATTTAAGGCGTGCTGTTTCTGTCGCGTGCAGAACCTGTTGAGGGTAGGGTTTTTTATGATTAAGGATGAACTGAGTTACAAGTTGTTTTCAACACTTCCAAAATAGAACATGCTCGTGTACCCGGTAATGGACTGGAACTAGCTTGCAGTCGAGGCTCGAGTGGTAATATCATTAAAAAGAAATAAATATCGTTTGCATTTGAAAAGATTCCCCGCTTTAGCCTAAGGGCGCGTTCGTTTGGGATCAATCCGGAATAAGAATAATTGGAATAATGCAAATGAGCGTTTGTTTGAGAGCTATTCTCATTCCAGAATACCTGGATTTCCATTCCGGAATATATTCTTATTCCGGAATATCCCAAACGAACGCGCCCTAAGTTGCGAGCTGGTCCAGAACAACATAGTGAATGCCAATGGCCTATTGTGTTCAAGGTCTTGGAAAAAGATTAAGGGCCTGTTCACATGGAGGTGGGGGACCCCAGGTAGGTGAGGTACCCCACCTACCTGTGGCAAAAGAAAGCTAGCCTTCACATGCAATATTTATAACCCCGGGGCGCTGGGGTGAGGTTTCCAAATGCTTCCAGATTGTTTCTTACCTTTCTTTAATAAGAGCTCGTTCTTTGTCAAGCTGTTATTTACAGTCACTGCTCATTTCATTCAAGGGCTTTTCGGGTTCAGTGAGCCTTTCAAGGCCAAATTCATCGAAGAAATCAATCGCTAAACTCAAGGGCGTAGCCAGGGGGGGGTCCTGGGGTGCCCGTGACCCCCCCTTTGTAAGCCTTTTTGTAAGCAAACAACCCACAATATTCAGGTGACAATCTGATGAGTACCCTCTGTATGAGTAAGTGTGACCCCCCCCCTTTGCAAAATCCTGGCTACGCCCATGAAACTAAACATCGGCGTATCTTTGTGTACATCGCCGACAGGCCCTGCTCAAAATCCTTTCCATTTAGTGTAGCCTCTGAGGAAGGTTAGTCCGATCTAACCGAAATATTGGGCATCGAATTTAACATTTTTAGCCGTCCGGTCAGCCTTTCAATTGGTTTTATGATGGGTAAATGCCCAGCTAAACATCACCCCACCCCACCTACAGCATTCACATGGAGAAAACTTACCCCACCTAAGCGGGTTACCCGGCACGGCTGACCGGGCAACCCGCCTAGGTGAGGTACCCCACCTCTCTTGTGAAAGCAGTCAAGAAAAAAAAAGAGTTATTGTATGGAGAGATTGGTAACCCCACCAAGGCGGGGGACCTCACCTACCTGGGGTCCCCCACCTCCATGTGAACAGGCCCAAAGAAGATAAAGTGAGGCTGGAGACAGTAAAAGAACAGGGCTTGGGGAGAGTATGGGCAAAAGCGCCAGGGAGGAGTAGGTGAGGGGATCGTTTGAAAGCTGTTCCTTAAACGTATATATTTGTGTTAGCGCATTCCAAGGCTTGTTCACAGTGAAGTGGTGAGAACCTCTTGCAATAGCACTGCAAGAGAGAATAATTATAATAATTTAATTGTAAAAGTCCTTGATTTGTGCAACAGTACTTACTCTCTTTTTTATTTTTCATGCTTTTGAGCAAGGTTGCTTTTGATTTCTCTTTTTTCTTTTCTGCATCGTCAATTAGAGATTATTTACGTGTTAACAGTGGTGGGGTACCTCACCTAGGCGGGTTGCCCGGTCAGCCGTGCCGGGTAACCCGCTTAGGTGGGGTAAGTTTTCTCCATGTGAATGCTGTAGGTGGGGTGGGGTGATGTTTAGCTGGGCATTTACCCATCATAAAACCAATTGAAAGGCTGACCGGACGGCTAAAAATGTTAAATTCGATGCCCAATATTTCGGTTAGATCGGACTAACCTTCCTCAGAGGCTACACTAAATGGAAAGGATTTTGAGCAGGGCCTGTCGGCGATGTACACAAAGATACGCCGATGTTTAGTTTCATGGGCGTAGCCAGGATTTTGCAAAGGGGGGGGGTCACACTTACTCATACAGAGGGTACTCATCAGATTGTCACCTGAATATTGTGGGTTGTTTGCTTACAAAAAGGCTTACAAAGGGGGGGTCACGGGCACCCCAGGACCCCCCCCTGGCTACGCCCTTGAGTTTAGCGATTGATTTCTTCGATGAATTTGGCCTTGAAAGGCTCACTGAACCCGAAAAGCCCTTGAATGAAATGAGCAGTGACTGTAAATAACAGCTTGACAAAGAACGAGCTCTTATTAAAGAAAGGTAAGAAACAATCTGGAAGCATTTGGAAACCTCACCCCAGCGCCCCGGGGTTATAAATATTGCATGTGAAGGCTAGCTTTCTTTTGCCACAGGTAGGTGGGGTACCTCACCTACCTGGGGTCCCCCACCTCCATGTGAACAGGCCCTTAATCTTTTTCCAAGACCTTGAACACAATAGGCCATTGGCATTCACTATGTTGTTCTGGACCAGCTCGCAACTTAGGGCGCGTTCGTTTGGGATATTCCGGAATAAGAATATATTCCGGAATGGAAATCCAGGTATTCTGGAATGAGAATAGCTCTCAAACAAACGCTCATTTGCATTATTCCAATTATTCTTATTCCGGATTGATCCCAAACGAACGCGCCCTTAGGCTAAAGCGGGGAATCTTTTCAAATGCAAACGATATTTATTTCTTTTTAATGATATTACCACTCGAGCCTCGACTGCAAGCTAGTTCCAGTCCATTACCGGGTACACGAGCATGTTCTATTTTGGAAGTGTTGAAAACAACTTGTAACTCAGTTCATCCTTAATCATAAAAACCCTACCCTCAACAGGTTCTGCACGCGACAGAAACAGCACGCCTTAAATAGTACTTGTATATGCTACACGCTACCCACGCAAAGCACACCCACAAACTAGCCATTAAATAATCACTACTTGTCACAAGTCTACTTCATTCTAAAGCGGTAAAGCAACCCAAAGGCACTAACAGAATTTGGAAATACAGTTAATACTAATATCACTCTGAAGCTCGATTTGGTCAAGAAAGGGACGAGATTCCTCGCAAGGGCGTCCGCAGCCTTCGTGTGAAACGAAGCTAAGACATAAAAATAATCTCATTTTGTTCTGAGCGCAAGAAGGCGCTCATGATTTTGTACAGCAGAAAACCACAAATTCTATTCTGTTACTGGAAGAAATTTAACCTTATTATTCCGTTTCCAGTGTCATTATTAAACCCTATCCTCTTGTTTTCTATCGAATTATTGTTCAATATTGAAACAGCCCACCGGTGTTTTAGCATTCCATGTTCACACCCCGCGATAAATCAAACCCATTTTGGAAAGCGTGTTCTTCAAGATTTTGTCATGGGGGAGGTAGAGGAGGTACACAGGCTATCTCAGACCTCCCCCGAAAAACTGTAAGAATTTCCCTCCCCTTTTCAATGTCGTTATTACACCAAATAAATACTCCAAACTATCCTTTGCTCATTCTTAATTCAACTACATGAAACTTTGTCGACTCCAACGACAGCAACGGCAACGTCACGACTGCTCTTGTCACTAATACGCATGCTCTTAAACTAGCGTCCGCATTGTCTACGCCGTCAGGTGAAAGGAGGTCTTAGGGGAAGAAATAAGGTACAAAATACTCAATACTACATAACAATTTCCGTTGTATAACATAGATAAGTGATCAGTGGTATGCGAAAAGGAACTCTAGCGTTATCGAAAAATATATTAAATAAGTTAAACCTAAAGAGGCCTAACAAAAAATAAAGCAATAGCATTGTAGATAAACACCAAAGAGGTTATAATAAATAAAACAGGAACAACGATGGGCAAAATTGGGGAGGATTGAGACAGATTACTCTACAGATAAACTTAGAAAATTTGGGACAATTCGCCGGTGAGCACGAGATCGAGGTAAATTTCGATCCAGGCCCCTTGCGTCACCGTTTGCTGTTGTCGGGCCGCACAAAGTAACACGAAATCCTAACTATTTCAAACTCCTTCGAGCATTTTTAAAATGCAATTGAGAGTTAACAATCTGTTACAAAAATAAAATCGTCATTCTTGTATAGTGCGGTTTTTTTTTGTAGAAAGTTGCGATGCAGTAAGTTAGCCGCGGAAGGAATTACATTTTAGCAATTCGCAATTACCGGCAAAGTGCATTGTGTTTTAGCAATTTGCAATTACCTGCAAAGTGATTATCCAGATGCGACAAAATTTGCGGCAAAATTACCGAGTGTCAATGGCGTTAGAATTCTCTGCCAAAATCTGACTTACCTACATAAGCTATGATATTTTTCTTCAATAAATTTTGCCTTTAGAATAGAAAAACATGTTAATTTAGCATGATCCCACAAAAAGCATGCAGCTAACAAACTTGCACATCGCTATTTCAAAAAAATGCTTACTAACGTCTTCAATAATTGTTTATCAGCACAGAGGAATTATTTATTAAAGAAAACAAGCCCTCTCCCACTGGAATCGATGTCGCGCGAGACGCGCGCGACTCGCAAAAATCACTTCTGATCACGCGCGAATCGCGCGAGTTGCTACGTTGCCCGCGAGGCTTACGCGGCTCCTCTCTCGTTTCAAGACGATTCCTCAAAAAAACCCGGCTGATTGGATAGAAATAATTGCACTTTGTTATGAGCTAAGAGGGAGGTTAAAATATATCTGGGCACATTTTCCAGTCTCTATTCCAGTAGGTTCCCGTAAACAGCCAGTCCATTTGACCTGTGTACGGATTGATGTCTTCTTTGAACCATCTGTAATAAAAAAAAAAACAATGTCTATGAGAAGCCGCCAACAGACCATTTTTGTACTCTTTGTATTGTACTGGAACTAGCTAGCTTGTAATCGAGGCTAATGTGCGGAGGCCTTTCAAATGCATTTTAATAATATTCGCTAACATGAGCCTCGATTGCAAGCTAGTTCCAGTCCAAAAATTGCGCATTCTTTGTTTTCCATATTCCACATAATTCACTCTGTTTGCGCCTCAAATTTTGCATAAACTATGTCAAATGCTTTTGGGAATATGCAAAACTTTCAAGGAAATTTAACAATTATAGTTTGTGGAAATTTTTGGGGGCAAAAAGAGCGAACTATGGGGAATTAAAGTCTAAAAAAAATTAACCGTTCACGCTATACTGAAACTTTTTGACAATATTTTCAAGACTCGTGCACACTCTCCATACTACAAATGCCCAAGCTAGTTGTTCCACGAGTCGACATTCTTTAGCATGTTGTGAGATTTTCTACAGTGAATTTTGTTATTCTTCTTTCGCTTAAATTCACAGGACTTTCCAAGAACATGTGAAATCAGATGTCAGAAGAAAATCAGGCCTAGGACTTTATTAGATTTTACTACAGCGATTTCTGTAAATCGTCCCAGCAACATTTTCGACGGATTCACAGCCGAGGAACCGCAGACATCCTACGATTTCCGATGACTCCCGAATATGACCCGAACACTCGCTTACCTGGGAATCCAGCGTTCATTCTTCTGTCGTTCTCTTCTCGCTGTTCTTTGTTTTTCTTCAAGTCTTATTTTTTCCCTAGTAGCTACATCTACAGAGAAACAAATCCTTATTAACAAATGAGTGAATGAAGGAGCGTGGGAGGGAGCGAGGATGTGAATTGATAAATGAATATGGAATTTGTGTGGAAAAAAATGCCATGCAGGTTTTAAATGAGGGTGGTAAAGGGGGGGGGGGGGTGTCTAGATCACGTTTCACGGAAAATAAAACGTTCCTTTCACAATTCACGAAAAACAAAGACAATGAAAATCACGGTTCACGGCGAATTAAACATTTATTTTTCGTTTCACGGAAAATAATTTTGCAAAATCACGCTTCACGGCTACTATGAAAATCACGATTCACGAGGAAAAAATAGCCATTTCACATTTCACGGGGAAAAAAAGGGCCGATCACGAGTCACGAAAATACCCTTTACCACCCTCTTAAATGCACTTAACATTTCAAAATTAATGAAAAGTCACTTAGAATGCATTAAAAAACGCATGACCTAAGAACAATGAAGGATAAATTTGACGAAGAAAGGGAGAATGCTTTACCTTGGTCTCTTTTCAAGTCTCTTTTCAATTTATTTTCATTAGAATAATGATACGACACTGTACTGTGCGATCTTACCTAATTCGCCGTTTTCAAGGGCTCTACAATCTGGTCTAAGCCTTGAATCTGTTGGCGGTAACTGTTGATGACAAAATTATACTTCTACGAGTTCACATTCTACTACAATAAAGGTGATTATTATTTATCATTTAACTTCTCTTTCGTGGGTTTTATCCATTTAGTTGTACACAAGCGGTAATGAAATAATCAGAAAGAGTTACAACCCTCTTTAGTAACCCTGCGTGACCAAACAATAGACCCGTTGGTGGATTTTTCCCGCCATTTCTACTGGCGAGAAAAAACACAGCCTATCTGGCAGGTTTTTCTCGTCATTTTATCGGATCAGCTGGAGATTTTCTCCAATATTTTGATGGACGAGGAGGCAAAAGACTGACTTATTTTTCCCGCCAACTTGATAAACTCGTGAGCAGACAGTAAACCTGTTGGCCGATTTTTTCCGTCATTTTGATAGACGCGTGAGCAGACATTAGACCTGTTAGCCGATTTCTCCCTGCCACTTGACGGGCGAGAGTAGACCGTGCAACTGTTACAGTATTTTCCCGCCATTTTGACGGACGAGTAGACAGTGGAGCTTTCCCGCCATTTTTCTAATAACGGAAAATGGCTTACCTTGGACTTTTGATCTTCGTGAAGTTCATTCAATTGCATCGCGTATGTAGTGAAATTATACATCTGTACAAAATAAGAAAAAAAATGAACAAAAATCGGTAGGATGTGACAAATTAGTCCTTAATTTTGGCGCGAACTTTCAGTGTTAATTCACAATTTTACTTGTGAATTTAAAAAATTGCCATAGCAACGTTTAGCGCGGAATTTCTCGCTACAATAAACAAGTCAAAAACCCACGGTTTTAAGTGCAATTTGTCACCCACGATATTAAAAGGTAATCAAATAGTATGCTCGTGAAATTAAGACATAATTTCACTTTCGCCTTTAGGCGAGGGAACTTATTAGAATTTTGACAAAACACGCGCGAGGCTGTTTCCTTATTTCACTCGTCACCATTGATAACCCATACTAACAAAAATCCTGTAATACCTGGTTACTATTAGCCAAATGGTGACGAGTGAAATAAGGAAACAGCCTCGCGCGTGTTTTGTCAAAATTCTAATAAGTTCCCTCGCCTAAAGGCGAAAGTGAAATTATGTCTTAATTTCACGAGCATACTATTTGATTACCTTTTAATATCGTGGGTGACAAATTGCACTTAAAAACCGTGGGTTTTTGACTTGTTTATTGTAGCGAGAAATTCCGCGCTAAACGTTGCTATGGCAATTTTTTAAATTCACAAGTAAAATTGTGAATTAACACTGAAAGTTCGCGCCAAAATTAAGGACTAATTTGTCACATCCTACCGATTTTTGTTCATTTTTTTTCTTATTTTGTACAGATGTATAATTTCACTACATACGCGATGCAATTGAATGAACTTCACGAAGATCAAAAGTCCAAGGTAAGCCATTTTCCGTTATTAGAAAAATGGCGGGAAAGCTCCACTGTCTACTCGTCCGTCAAAATGGCGGGAAAATACTGTAACAGTTGCACGGTCTACTCTCGCCCGTCAAGTGGCAGGGAGAAATCGGCTAACAGGTCTAATGTCTGCTCACGCGTCTATCAAAATGACGGAAAAAATCGGCCAACAGGTTTACTGTCTGCTCACGAGTTTATCAAGTTGGCGGGAAAAATAAGTCAGTCTTTTGCCTCCTCGTCCATCAAAATATTGGAGAAAATCTCCAGCTGATCCGATAAAATGACGAGAAAAACCTGCCAGATAGGCTGTGTTTTTTCTCGCCAGTAGAAATGGCGGGAAAAATCCACCAACGGGTCTATTGTTTGGTCACGCAGGGTTACTAAAGAGGGTTGTAACTCTTTCTGATTATTTCATTACCGCTTGTGTACAACTAAATGGATAAAACCCACGAAAGAGAAGTTAAATGATAAATAATAATCACCTTTATTGTAGTAGAATGTGAACTCGTAGAAGTATAATTTTGTCATCAACAGTTACCGCCAACAGATTCAAGGCTTAGACCAGATTGTAGAGCCCTTGAAAACGGCGAATTAGGTAAGATCGCACAGTACAGTGTCGTATCATTATTCTAATGAAAATAAATTGAAAAGAGACTTGAAAAGAGACCAAGGTAAAGCATTCTCCCTTTCTTCGTCAAATTTATCCTTCATTGTTCTTAGGTCATGCGTTTTTTAATGCATTCTAAGTGACTTTTCATTAATTTTGAAATGTTAAGTGCATTTAAGAGGGTGGTAAAGGGTATTTTCGTGACTCGTGATCGGCCCTTTTTTTCCCCGTGAAATGTGAAATGGCTATTTTTTCCTCGTGAATCGTGATTTTCATAGTAGCCGTGAAGCGTGATTTTGCAAAATTATTTTCCGTGAAACGAAAAATAAATGTTTAATTCGCCGTGAACCGTGATTTTCATTGTCTTTGTTTTTCGTGAATTGTGAAAGGAACGTTTTATTTTCCGTGAAACGTGATCTAGACACCCCCCCCCCCCCTTTACCACCCTCATTTAAAACCTGCATGGCATTTTTTTCCACACAAATTCCATATTCATTTATCAATTCACATCCTCGCTCCCTCCCACGCTCCTTCATTCACTCATTTGTTAATAAGGATTTGTTTCTCTGTAGATGTAGCTACTAGGGAAAAAATAAGACTTGAAGAAAAACAAAGAACAGCGAGAAGAGAACGACAGAAGAATGAACGCTGGATTCCCAGGTAAGCGAGTGTTCGGGTCATATTCGGGAGTCATCGGAAATCGTAGGATGTCTGCGGTTCCTCGGCTGTGAATCCGTCGAAAATGTTGCTGGGACGATTTACAGAAATCGCTGTAGTAAAATCTAATAAAGTCCTAGGCCTGATTTTCTTCTGACATCTGATTTCACATGTTCTTGGAAAGTCCTGTGAATTTAAGCGAAAGAAGAATAACAAAATTCACTGTAGAAAATCTCACAACATGCTAAAGAATGTCGACTCGTGGAACAACTAGCTTGGGCATTTGTAGTATGGAGAGTGTGCACGAGTCTTGAAAATATTGTCAAAAAAGTTTCAGTATAGCGTGAACGGTTAATTTTTTTTAGACTTTAATTCCCCATAGTTCGCTCTTTTTGCCCCCAAAAATTTCCACAAACTATAATTGTTAAATTTCCTTGAAAGTTTTGCATATTCCCAAAAGCATTTGACATAGTTTATGCAAAATTTGAGGCGCAAACAGAGTGAATTATGTGGAATATGGAAAACAAAGAATGCGCAATTTTTGGACTGGAACTAGCTTGCAATCGAGGCTCATGTTAGCGAATATTATTAAAATGCATTTGAAAGGCCTCCGCACATTAGCCTCGATTACAAGCTAGCTAGTTCCAGTACAATACAAAGAGTACAAAAATGGTCTGTTGGCGGCTTCTCATAGACATTGTTTTTTTTTTATTACAGATGGTTCAAAGAAGACATCAATCCGTACACAGGTCAAATGGACTGGCTGTTTACGGGAACCTACTGGAATAGAGACTGGAAAATGTGCCCAGATATATTTTAACCTCCCTCTTAGCTCATAACAAAGTGCAATTATTTCTATCCAATCAGCCGGGTTTTTTGAGGAATCGTCTTGAAACGAGAGAGGAGCCGCGTAAGCCTCGCGGGCAACGTAGCAACTCGCGCGATTCGCGCGTGATCAGAAGTGATTTTTGCGAGTCGCGCGCGTCTCGCGCGACATCGATTCCAGTGGGAGAGGGCTTGTTTTCTTTAATAAATAATTCCTCTGTGCTGATAAACAATTATTGAAGACGTTAGTAAGCATTTTTTTGAAATAGCGATGTGCAAGTTTGTTAGCTGCATGCTTTTTGTGGGATCATGCTAAATTAACATGTTTTCTATTCTAAAGGCAAAATTTATTGAAGAAAAATATCATAGCTTATGTAGGTAAGTCAGATTTTGGCAGAGAATTCTAACGCCATTGACACTCGGTAATTTTGCCGCAAATTTTGTCGCATCTGGATAATCACTTTGCAGGTAATTGCAAATTGCTAAAACACAATGCACTTTGCCGGTAATTGCGAATTGCTAAAATGTAATTCCTTCCGCGGCTAACTTACTGCATCGCAACTTTCTACAAAAAAAACCGCACTATACAAGAATGACGATTTTATTTTTGTAACAGATTGTTAACTCTCAATTGCATTTTAAAAATGCTCGAAGGAGTTTGAAATAGTTAGGATTTCGTGTTACTTTGTGCGGCCCGACAACAGCAAACGGTGACGCAAGGGGCCTGGATCGAAATTTACCTCGATCTCGTGCTCACCGGCGAATTGTCCCAAATTTTCTAAGTTTATCTGTAGAGTAATCTGTCTCAATCCTCCCCAATTTTGCCCATCGTTGTTCCTGTTTTATTTATTATAACCTCTTTGGTGTTTATCTACAATGCTATTGCTTTATTTTTTGTTAGGCCTCTTTAGGTTTAACTTATTTAATATATTTTTCGATAACGCTAGAGTTCCTTTTCGCATACCACTGATCACTTATCTATGTTATACAACGGAAATTGTTATGTAGTATTGAGTATTTTGTACCTTATTTCTTCCCCTAAGACCTCCTTTCACCTGACGGCGTAGACAATGCGGACGCTAGTTTAAGAGCATGCGTATTAGTGACAAGAGCAGTCGTGACGTTGCCGTTGCTGTCGTTGGAGTCGACAAAGTTTCATGTAGTTGAATTAAGAATGAGCAAAGGATAGTTTGGAGTATTTATTTGGTGTAATAACGACATTGAAAAGGGGAGGGAAATTCTTACAGTTTTTCGGGGGAGGTCTGAGATAGCCTGTGTACCTCCTCTACCTCCCCCATGACAAAATCTTGAAGAACACGCTTTCCAAAATGGGTTTTGATTTATCGCGGGGTGTGAACATGGAATGCTAAAACACCGGTGGGCTGTTTCAATATTGAACAATAATTCGATAGAAAACAAGAGGATAGGGTTTAATAATGACACTGGAAAACGGAATAATAAGGTTAAATTTCTTCCAGTAACAGAATAGAATTTGTGGTTTTCTGCTGTACAAAATCATGAGCGCCTTCTTGCGCTCAGAACAAAATGAGATTATTTTTATGTCTTAGCTTCGTTTCACACGAAGGCTGCGGACGCCCTTGCGAGGAATCTCGTCCCTTTCTTGACCAAATCGAGCTTCAGAGTGATATTAGTATTAACTGTATTTCCAAATTCTGTTAGTGCCTTTGGGTTGCTTTACCGCTTTAGAATGAAGTAGACTTGTGACAAGTAGTGATTATTTAATGGCTAGTTTGTGGGTGTGCTTTGCGTGGGTAGCGTGTAGCATATACAAGTACTATTTAAGGCGTGCTGTTTCTGTCGCGTGCAGAACCTGTTGAGGGTAGGGTTTTTATGATTAAGGATGAACTGAGTTACAAGTTGTTTTCAACACTTCCAAAATAGAACATGCTCGTGTACCCGGTAATGGACTGGAACTAGCTTGCAGTCGAGGCTCGAGTGGTAATATCATTAAAAAGAAATAAATATCGTTTGCATTTGAAAAGATTCCCCGCTTTAGCCTAAGGGCGCGTTCGTTTGGGATCAATCCGGAATAAGAATAATTGGAATAATGCAAATGAGCGTTTGTTTGAGAGCTATTCTCATTCCAGAATACCTGGATTTCCATTCCGGAATATATTCTTATTCCGGAATATCCCAAACGAACGCGCCCTAAGTTGCGAGCTGGTCCAGAACAACATAGTGAATGCCAATGGCCTATTGTGTTCAAGGTCTTGGAAAAAGATTAAGGGCCTGTTCACATGGAGGTGGGGGACCCCAGGTAGGTGAGGTACCCCACCTACCTGTGGCAAAAGAAAGCTAGCCTTCACATGCAATATTTATAACCCCGGGGCGCTGGGGTGAGGTTTCCAAATGCTTCCAGATTGTTTCTTACCTTTCTTTAATAAGAGCTCGTTCTTTGTCAAGCTGTTATTTACAGTCACTGCTCATTTCATTCAAGGGCTTTTCGGGTTCAGTGAGCCTTTCAAGGCCAAATTCATCGAAGAAATCAATCGCTAAACTCAAGGGCGTAGCCAGGGGGGGGTCCTGGGGTGCCCGTGACCCCCCCTTTGTAAGCCTTTTTGTAAGCAAACAACCCACAATATTCAGGTGACAATCTGATGAGTACCCTCTGTATGAGTAAGTGTGACCCCCCCCCTTTGCAAAATCCTGGCTACGCCCATGAAACTAAACATCGGCGTATCTTTGTGTACATCGCCGACAGGCCCTGCTCAAAATCCTTTCCATTTAGTGTAGCCTCTGAGGAAGGTTAGTCCGATCTAACCGAAATATTGGGCATCGAATTTAACATTTTTAGCCGTCCGGTCAGCCTTTCAATTGGTTTTATGATGGGTAAATGCCCAGCTAAACATCACCCCACCCCACCTACAGCATTCACATGGAGAAAACTTACCCCACCTAAGCGGGTTACCCGGCACGGCTGACCGGGCAACCCGCCTAGGTGAGGTACCCCACCTCTCTTGTGAAAGCAGTCAAGAAAAAAAAAGAGTTATTGTATGGAGAGATTGGTAACCCCACCAAGGCGGGGGACCTCACCTACCTGGGGTCCCCCACCTCCATGTGAACAGGCCCAAAGAAGATAAAGTGAGGCTGGAGACAGTAAAAGAACAGGGCTTGGGGAGAGTATGGGCAAAAGCGCCAGGGAGGAGTAGGTGAGGGGATCGTTTGAAAGCTGTTCCTTAAACGTATATATTTGTGTTAGCGCATTCCAAGGCTTGTTCACAGTGAAGTGGTGAGAACCTCTTGCAATAGCACTGCAAGAGAGAATAATTATAATAATTTAATTGTAAAAGTCCTTGATTTGTGCAACAGTACTTACTCTCTTTTTATTTTTCATGCTTTTGAGCAAGGTTGCTTTTGATTTCTCTTTTTTCTTTTCTGCATCGTCAATTAGAGATTATTTACGTGTTAACAGTGGTGAAAGAAGAAAAAAGACACTTGATGGAATTTGAACTTGGTAGGAAAGTACAAAGCTTGAAATGACCCTTGAAAGATTCCCTTACAATATCTGCTTGTCATATTTAATGAACTCAAGATTGTGCAGGGACCAGGGTAGCAATAGGTAAAAAAATCTGGCAATAAATCACTTGATATTGCATTTTTAAATTGCTGGGGTCTTTTGATTGAGTTCTGTTACGGGAGATCACCTTGAGCTAACCATTGGCTACAATCCCCAACAAAAGTCTTGACACACCTTGCAATATCTGTCAGGGAATTTATCAGTTCCCTTCCCCCCAGTTCAATGTTGTTTATCGCGATGAAGTTGTCATTGCTCGTTTACAACATTGTTGGGGGGAGGGGATTGCCTGCTCTATTGATGCCATTAGGTACTGTTCCCAAGATACCTTGCCAGCGTATTTTCGTGCGATCTGATCCAGGTGTGCCATGGACTTTTGTCGTGGATTGTAGATACAATTTGCCACAAGGTAACACTTCCGCTTGTGGACTCTAGTACTTCCTTGCACAGTGCTGGCGCGCCCGAAATTTAAATCAATCAATCAGGATTCAGCCGGCGGGGAAAACTGTACTGCCATGAGGACGCCTGACTTTAATGAATATTGACGAACTGTTAACAGGAAAGGCTCTGAAGTTGGGCACGTTTTCTCACTGGAGACTGCATTGAATATTCACGAAAAGGGATGTATAATTCAAAAAAACCTTAACAGGCAATAGAAAGTGAAAATTAAGAATTCAAAAATCATGTGCCTCCAAGCTAGGTTTTAATCTGGCACCAAAAATGAGTCGCTAGCTCGACGCGTGCTGAGTATCGCTTGGCATGAAAATACTCCCTTATGTATTAACGCATCCGAACATTTTAAACCACGGTCACGTCTATCTACAGATGAAGAGATGTTGACCGCTCAGTTAACCAATCACATTGCACGATTCACTTCATCTGGAACGCGCGCGAGAAGCGAAGTGTAGAGATGTAACTCGAGCGCAGGAGAAAGAAATGTTGTCTAGTCCGGGCGATTTTCAATCTCACTAAGCGTAATACATCAAAAAGGTCTCGGATGCAAGTTTTACCAAGAGTATTTTAGCACCCGCAATCGGCATTCTAATTCAGGCGAAGTTCTGCTAACGTGGACGTGACGTCACTTTAATTAGCGAAGTCATCGCAGAGCTGTTTGTGACGTAGTGATTCACGCGCGGTGCTAATCCAGGCAATGAACAGTGCTTCTTCAACGCTACAATGTGAACAATCTGCAATCTACGAGGTGATGTGCTGGTTTCTGAAGATGAGATTAGCCAGGTAAGCCGCCGGGTATAAAAAAATTTTTCAAGGAAAGAGAAAGTGTTCTGTGTAGAGCGCAGTTTTCATATTCAATTAACGACTTT
This sequence comes from Platygyra sinensis, assembly GCA_019787425.1. Classification (NCBI taxonomy): domain Eukaryota; kingdom Metazoa; phylum Cnidaria; class Anthozoa; order Scleractinia; family Merulinidae; genus Platygyra; species Platygyra sinensis. Next base: position 116,411 of record JAHPZR010007438.1, on the reverse strand, counting down.
CTCGCACCAATTTTACATGTAACTGTCTTTACATGGCTAAATTTCAATTTAATAACAAAAAAATTCCACGAAGAGTTCTCCTTTCTACGTTTTATTTCAGGGGAATTTTCAAGGCCGTACTCACTCTTCAGAAGGCTACGAGGAGTCCCTCTTTCGCTTAGTCCGTCGTGTGCGACGCGAAAGAAAACCGCGACAAAAAATTACGAACTAAGCGAAAGAGAAACTACTCGTACCCTAACTCGTCAGAGAAAGTTAACTTTCACAGTTAGTTCAAATTTTCCGATCTTTTTGTTCTTTCTACAAGCTCTAACCCAATCAACAGCCTCCACCCACACGTGCGATTCACAACTTTCAGATCGACAAATACACTGTTATTTTCAGTTATTGCATGCTGGTCAGTTGTCAAAAAGTTACAAACTGCGACAAGCAACATTAAACGTCGCGCAACATTTCAGCACAACATTAACTGATCGCAACGCTGTCTCGCACAATATGTTGCGCACGTTTGGCCACTCTGCAAATTGTGCACTTTTTCATACAAGCGTGAACTTTGGCTCATTGATACTGCGATAGCAGTCACCAATACGAGCATCTTCAGGTACAGTGCCAAGTTAGAACTGATTTCCATGGCCCATGGAAACCACAATTTATCAAAATTCATGAAATTTCTCTGTTAACCTAGTTTATCAGCAAATACTTCCATTTCAGTTATTTACCAAGTTGGTTTCGCGTTAGCATGTAGCACGTTGATCTTAACTTCGTTTGGCCCTGACAACGAAAAACTGAAATCCCACTTTTGTTGGAAAAAAAAGAGAAAGCTTTGCGTCTTGCCGATGGGCCTCCGGGTGATTAGACCACTATCTGCAATAACACCTGCAGGTTTTTAGGCGTTCTTAAATTTCCGTATCACAATAAACTTAGTCGCGAATGCATGAACCGTCACATAAAGCAGGGTAGTACATGTAACATATTTACCTCTGGCCGTAGCTCTTTGAAGGACAATGGCCCAGTACTTTACAGCCAGTAGCTTCTGCTGGTGGGGTAGTCCATCAAGGTCATTTTGCATTTACCCCTCTCTATCGAGATGTGTAGTCAGCTGGGGAGTGCAGAGGTTGCATGGAATGGTTACTTGTTCCCACGCGTATCCTCCATGATATGAAGCACGTATAAAATTGGATCAGTGCGATATCTCGGGTTCCGTGAAAACTTAGCTATATACATACTGGTAGAAAGCTCTCTTGAATTTTGACATGCCAAATGCATTCTTTGGATTTACGGGCGCGCTTCATGACTGAAATCTAGCGTTTGTCCGGCAAGGATCATAGTTATCGATACTATGACTGATCTTTTTAAAAAAGCATATAATGTTTAACTTTTTGATAATTTAGAATGGGATTTATGGTGATATTTTTATAAATAAGACTGTAATATTTTATTACTGGTGGGATCTTTTTAATCATTTTAATATTATGAACTGTAAAGCGCTTTGGTCAATTAGTGGAGTTAGCGCTATATAAATTATGTTAAATTATGTTTAAAATACCAGCAAGGCCTGGGGTAATGATTCCCTTGGCAGATCTGAGAAAAAGCTCCGGTGACTAACATTGAGCATTTCTTCACGTACTATACTAGCTATGCGTTCTAAACTCATCGCGTTGCCATCGTTTTCCGCAGAGAAAGCGTAAAAACTTTAGTCATCTTATGTCTTTGTCGAACGTTTGCAATACCTCTAACTTGGGTGTCGGTAGTAAATACCACGCGTGGAGTGTATCTCTTGCTTCTATGCCACCACGCCTTTAGCAAAACTCCTTTCTCTCGAGTCCGAGAGCTTCAAAACAGTAATGTGCACTGAGCTGCCGCGTTCTAGAATTTTGTTCGTGGAATTTAATCGCAGATTGGCAGTTACGTTTTCCTTTTTTCTGATGACTGATGAGCAACAGATTGGACGCAGGATTGCAGTAAACAGTCATTGTACACGCCTCTAAAAAACCAACCTCAGAGGCCGGTTCCAAAAGAAACATGATCCAGTTGCATAGAAACAAATGACAACGAGATGCCGCTTCTACCATCCGAACCAAGAGAAAGCGTTGCAGAAATCTATAAACTATGGGTAGTCCATCTTTCGCTTAGTCCGTCGAGCGAGACGCGAAAGATACCTAATGTCCGCGCGAGATCCTGGGGGCCTTTTTCGCCCGCTTCTGCACCTAAAGGATCACGCGAATCCATTTTGTTCTCACGGGTTTCTTTCGCGTCTTGCTCGACGGACTGAGCGAAAGATGGACTACTCGAAGTCTAAGAAAGGTAGAGAAAGGACACCAGGAGAAAAATGTAGATTTATGCAAATTACATGTAAGGCCTGCATTCATTTAACATTTTTTTAGCAGGAAAAATACCTTTACTTGAAAAAGAAGGGGAAAAAATAACAATTTTAATTATACGTGCAAAAACCTTAAGGTAAAACACATGAATTAATTCTCGAAAAAGAACAAGAGCTTTACGGGGGATCTAATTATCTTTAACTAGATGAAATTTGGATATTAAGCTTGGCACTATATCAGGAAATGATCAGTATATCTTACAAAGTGTGTGTTCTTGTTTCCAATATCGTACAATTATATTCAAGAACTATGCCACCGGACTATGAAAGCGGACTGTCATTAAGATATGAACGGGGTTCACTTGGAACTATTTGCTCATCAAGTTTCCGATACTTCTTTTCATAATATACCCTTCTTAATTAACCATTAAACTGACTGACTCTTTTACGAGCAGAAAGACGATGGGAAATAAAGCATTTAATGGGGATTGTTCTGGCAACTATTTTAGAAAATGATGCTGCTGTTTTAATTCATTTGTTGTTGTTATTTCTCTCGTTCCAAGGAGCAAGAAAGCCGCGGAGCAAACGGGACAGAATCTGAAAAACAGCATGATGCAGTCTTTCAGCAGACTGTCCACTTCTATGTCAATGGTAATGGGAGGGTCTGGCGGTAACTCACATGGTCGGAAAGGGACTGGAGCAGCACGAGGCCGACGTAATACGATCGATAGAGGTGCAGGATTTAGATAGCTTTTACCTAATTTTTACATAATTCGTAACGTAGTCTGTCAGTAGGTCCACATCAGCCTCTGGCTGCCGCTAGTCTAACCTTACCAAATAAAGTATGTATGTATCTATATATGTATTTATGTATGTATGCAGGAAGGCGGACCGGACAACGAATAGCAAGGGGGGCTAGTCGAAGTAATTCCCCGAGGAGATCAGTGAGTAAGAGCCCTGCAAGAGGAAAAGGAAAACAGCAGAGACAGGGGAGACTTAGAAGTACAAGCGGGGTAAGCCAAAGCAATTAAACAGAAAGACTTTGCATTCAATTAAAATGTTATTCCTTATTTTTCCAGTCAGGAAAATATGACAATGGTTCACACGCACGGACCTCGCGTGTACGACGCGCGCGGTGTTGTGCATCGAAAACTAGGCTTTTATAGATTGTGCTAGTAAAAGAAGCATATTATGCTAGTAACACCGCTCTTTTTTGGCCAAGTTAGGCTAAAATAATGCTTGGTTTTTCCAAATTATGCTACTTTTTTAAAATTGTGCTCTTCAAAACCCATGGCAATTAAGTCCAAAAATACAGTTTCTTTAACCAAGAACCTGTACTCTCCCTTTGTTGACTGCAGGAAACGGTCTCAATTGTGACTAGTTTTTCCCATCATGTTTTGAAAAGAAAGCGTAAGTTTTCGCTCAAATCGGCTGGCAAAGCTGACGCCATTTTTGGCCTTGCTTATGCATGCATGAGAGGTATTGGGACCGACATGGTTTGCCATGACACTTCCTCTTCGCGTACACCCTAGTCCCAGACTCCCATTGCGGGTTCAGTAAACTGCAAATACCGCTGAAAAATCACACAATGTCAGCCCAATAACTGAAATTTGTGAATTAATCTACCTGTCAAAACCCAAAATAGTTCCAATTGTCAAAACATGCGAATTACGCTACCAGTGCTACGTTTAAAGAAATGGGAGAAATTATGATATACTAGTTTTCTTATTATGCTTTATGTTAGCACAATCTATAAAAGCCAATTGCAAACTCTCCCACAGCTCTGCAGAGATCCCTGTTGCTTCTGACTGGCTGTATTTTTTAAATGTAAAACACTGTTGCAGTACGAAAAAAACTTAAAACCATTTTGGTTTAAAAACAACGACGACATTTATCAAGTCAACTGAGTCTAATAAAATGGGTGCAAATTAAAATGCAAACTAAGAATTCCTACGAGTGGACACGAACGCAGAGAAAATAATGATAAAAACTGATAAAAAATTAGAAAGTGCTACAATACATCTTATTCCAAAATGGCCGCCATTTTAATACTCGTTTGTTTTCTTGCAAATTAGCCCTTGTTGCCTTGTCCTTTAACTCGAAATTCAAAAGAATATTTTCCCTTAAACGAGGCAACAAGGGCTAATTTGCAAGTAAACAAAAGAAACCTAAAATGGCGGCCATTTTGGGATAAGGTGCATTGATATAAACTATTTTGTTATTTAGTATTATTTACTGGAAAATACGCCACTCGTAAAATAAAACTCGTAAAACCGCATACGGGACTCGGGTGGCGCAGTTTCCATATCCTCACTAGTGAAGATATCGAGGATTTCACTGTTTGTCTCTTAAATTTTACTTAAATTCGTTGGTGTATGATCAAAACATTTTCGGGTCTTCCTCGACTTTAGTAATCTTAGAGCATTTTTTGAAAAATGTTCAGCAACTTTCGTGTGACCTTCGGACAAGTTTTGGAAATTTTTCGGAAATCTTCGGAAAATCTTCAAAATCGCCGTCATCAAATTTTTACCCATTTTATTCACTCAGTTGACTTGATAATACGTTGAAACGTCGTCGTTAGCACAAAATTTTATAATAAGCTTGCTGTTTGGCTTATTCGTTTCAAATTTGGACACCAAAAAGATCTTTGAGAGATCTTCACATTGGAAGCATAAAATCATACCCCCTCCTAAATTAGACTTTACTAACCAGCCCTCAAGTTTTTGAAACTTTTGTGCTTTACAATTTTAGAGTCAAGTGAATATCTGTTATAAAATCTCCACACCCAGAGCTGCAAATTAAGCTACTGTTTAGGGGTGTACCCAATATATACAAAGAACAAGTTATTTTTGAACGTTTAAATGTTTTTCAGTTTGCAGACTCATCAGTTAAATTTTTGACATCTTGTATCTCTGTTGCGGTGATGTAGGACATGCCCCAAACAATACCTTTCCACTGGTATATTACTTGTGGTCTTTTAAACCACTGTTACCATTTTAGAAAAGTACAGTTTTTCTCCGGGGCTTTAAGGTTAAGTTTTTTACGTACTGTGGCAGTGTTTTATAGTTAAATTGTTTGGAAAGTTTCTTCTTCTATGGCCAAGTTTGAAGAATGTAGGTTGGATAAAAGACACTCAGTTAATTTTCTACTTTTATTCCCGCGCCGCCTCTTCTACCCGACAAATTTACAGACAAATGTATGGAAAATTAGAGAAATTAATTGAGCACGTTCTAGCTAAGCTACATACTTCAAACTTGATGAATACAATCTTTTACTTAGTATTTTAACATTGCCATTTATAAATTTCGTAAAATACAATTTTGTAAAAAGTTATTTGCCATCGGATCCCCATACAAACACTGTAATTTCTGACCGCTTTGCCTACCCGTCAAGATGGCGCCGAAAACCGTGATAAGGCCTATTCAGAACCCACCATAAAAACGCGCGTTCTTTTAAACAATTTTCGACCGTCCGCTTAATAATCAACTTGCGTATTTTCTTCGCAGCTCTTACCGCCACAAACAAGCACGTTACCTAGCCTGTGTAAGTTCTTCAAAAAACCAAAGAAACAACAAGGAGTTAGTTTGCCGAGTAGAAATTTTCGCCAACAAATGATGTGTCATACATGGGAAAACCACTTTGTGGAACTTGATGACATAGCGGAAGAAGATGAAGAAGACTGTTGAACAGAAAAATAATCAGCTAAATGATAAGGAATTAAATTTTATTAGGTAAAATCTAGTTACCCTTATTTTGCTTTGAGTCAGTTTTGATCCGAGCGTAAATGAAACTTGGACTACAAAAGGTTTTCGATTTACTGTTCTGTTGTGTTGAGTGGAAAAAATTGAGGAAAGTAATTAAACCATGAGTACATTTCTTTGTAAATTTTACCAACAAAATACGTTGCCTTCCAAAAATGAAAATTTTAAAACTATTAAGGTAATGGATTGCAATTTTTGTAAATAAATAGTTAAGTCAAAAAATGATCCTCGTTATGTGATTGGCGATTGTTAGTCATGAATAAAGAAACGTCTCTTGATTTTTTCCTTTTTTGTTTGTTTGCCTGTTTATTTGAAAACAGAGTGCAGATTTTT
>JAHPZR010007438.1:95000-100000 GCA_019787425.1 Platygyra sinensis | reverse complement strand
TATGACGGACTATAACCAAACGGAAAGCTTCTCAGCCTATCAAACCGCCGTTACTATTCGCTGATATTCAACGCATACTGTTCCGTTCGGGTTTCCGCCAAAACACTCCTCAAGATCGATATGACTCAAGAAGAACTCCAGAAGGAAATACTAGTATTCTTGTTCAAGTACGTTTTAAATTCGTACCGAGATGACTCAGGTTTTCAGGTAACAGCCTACCGCGGCCGGACATTTCATTGTCTACAGTACATTTAACTGAGTATGATGTTTATGAAGTTCCTGAAGTTTTGGTGAGATGACAAGTACATGATCATTATATATTCTGGTTAAAGTTGTATCACGATAGAAACTTTAGCGAAACAGAGTGACCTGTTCATGGCACAATACGCTAAGTCGAAAGGAATTCTCGAATTAACTACAACTGAACATTTTGTTTAGAAACCAGGATCAATTCTCTCCAGTAAACTGATTGAAAAATATAAAATCGCGGAGGACATTGTTAATAATTCACAGCGAACTTATTCTACAGACATGCTCACCTGTTAAAGCCGCTTGTCTGTGACCAACGAAACTTCTGTTTTAAATTTGAAAGCCATTTGAGTGTTTTTACCTCGTCCAGTGTGCGAGGTATTAGACGATTCTAAAGAAAATAGCGCCTCGATGTTTCATTGCGGCTATATCAATATTTTTAACAGACAACTGGATAGTTTTGCATAAGAAAAGACTTATAGTTCTGATTGTGTGCGGGTGGTCGACTCCGAGATGAGTGTAACATTATCACTGAGCCTGCCGTACGATGATCAGAGGGCAAGCCATTAGCAAGGCCAGGGTTACCACAGGTAAGGGAAAAGAATTCTTTGGAAAAGTTGAGTCAGGGAAAATTGGCATTTTGAAGAAAAGTAAGGGAAAATTGTAATTGAAAATTAGGGCCCTGTGATCTCACCGATATTTTCCATGATAAAGTAGGAAAAATTTGTTGAAAACTTCCATATCCGTCTTAATGAACGAGTAGAAAGTACGGCTGAAAATTCACGCTAGATGCTGCTCCTAGATCTGACATTTTGTATTTTTTGCTATTTTATCAGGGAAATGTTAGGGAAAAGTTGCCTGGGAATTTTGAAAAGTGGTATCTGGGGCAGCCACGATAGCGGTTTAAAAAAAAGTATCGACACAATTGACTTTTCTGAGAATTTTTTTTTTTCAATGCAATCTGATTGGTTCTTGGTTCTTAGCGCGGTGGGCAATCCAGGACAAAATTGAAAGTAGTTGGAACACGTAACCCCAACCCCTCCCCCTAATCAATGTTGGTTTTTAACAAAGAGGGGGAAAATCAATTGATTAACAACACTTTAAAGGTGAGGGGAGGGGAGAGCGCCCCAACACTTTTGTCCGGAATTTTAGTTAGCCCTTCTTCCAGCCGGAGCCTTTTGAGGTTTGAACAAGATGGCTTCGGAAACCCTTCAAACATATCTTATGTAGTACATTGCATTCGACCAGAGTTTTATTGAAAAGCCAGTCAATGAGTCAGAAATTTTAATATCTTAATAACAGTAGTTTATAAACTCTAAAATTAACGTATTTAAATTTCTTGATTATTCTTCGATCTGAAACATTGTTTAAAGTCTGTGGTGAAGTCCAGAGTTCAGTCCAACAGTTCTTTCTATAATGTTGCAGCGCCATGCGAACCATACTTAGGATTAAACAACGACAAACCATGACGTAATAGCCTTAGTCCGATTTATTTAACAAAAGTATGATGTATAGAACGAAATCGAAGAAAATTCTCCGTTGTTTATTTTTTCTTTCACTGCTTCCATTTCCCTCTGAGAGGCTCAACCGACCACCCACACAAAAGCAGAATAGGTCTTTTCTTATGTAGAACTTTCCATTTTGTTTGCTTTGAATTCTAGCCAATATGGCCGCTATGGGAGATCAAGGCGTTAATTGTATTAGATTCTCTGACAGCCCGCACAGTGGATGAGGTAAATTCAAAACAGAACTTATGGTAGTCCTAGACAACCGGCTTCAGGTGAGCATGTTAGCAGAATGAGCTCGCTGGTTTTGTCTAGCCACGAACAGGTCACGCTGTTTCGTTCGATTAAAATACATGCGACTTTAATCGACATATTTCTGTCCTATCGTAGCAAACTTAATAAAATGGGACCCAAAAAAGCTCTGTATGCCGCACTTTGAAAACCTCATTCACCACGATACAAATTCTTAACGTACTTAAATTGAAGGGTACGTTTGACATGATCCGAGATATGATCAACGATTCGAAACTATTCGGACGATGGCGCATCAAAGAAATTGATGAATCCGTGACCGCAGCAGAGTGGATTGGTGTTCGTAATAAAAAGGCCTCTTTCGTGCTGCTTTGACCGTAAAGGTTTCTTGGCCGTAGGCCTGGGGAGAGGAAAAAACGGCAGCGCGCGGGGAATGCCGGGAAGGGGAAAGAGAGAAGAGAGGCTCGCGCCCATTCCCTCTTCCCATCGTTCCCCGCGCGCCCTCCCAAACGTAATAGTATTAAAAAATTTCTCATAGGAGCCTCTGCGGAGGAGAGAGTTTTGGTGCAGTGTGGACAGGGGATGGTGGCTGCTGTCGGAGACTGGGAGGCTCTGCTTTTCCTGTCTTGCCTGCGTTGCTCAGCTACAGCAATCCTGTTGGCTTCATTGCCGGATTTCATACCGTGAGGGTCTGGGTACAATCGGTGTATTATGGGATTAACAACACAAGACCCATATATTCAGGAAGAGCACATCGAGCTTTACAAAATCCTTAAGTTTCGTGTAAATTGCGCCAATATTGAACAAGCTACAGCCATTCAAAAAGGTAAAAATTTAGTAACAAATGTATGGATTGCCGGAGACTTGTCCGGAAATCCATACATTTTCCGGACAAGTGTCCGGCAATCCATACATTTGTTACTAATTTTTTACGTTTTTGAATGGCTGTATCTTGTTCAATATTGGCCCAATTAACACGAAACTTAAAGATTTTGTAAAGCTCGATGTGCTCTTCCTGAATATATGGGTCTTGTGTTGTTAATCCCATAATACACCGATTGTACCCAGGCCCCCGACGTATGACATCCGGCAATGGGACTTCGCACCACTGCGAACAGATGTCCGCCACTTTGGTCTGCCCATAGCTGCTTGCTCCCACAAGTTATGGCTGATGCCGAAAGCTTTCAGTGACAGTTTGAGAGTGTCTTTAAAGCGCTTCTTCTTGCAATAAGTTAAATCATGGTTCCTCTGATAACACAAGTTTTCATAACAAGCAAGACTGCTATTCTCTTCACAAGAGTAAAATAATGCAACCATAACTGTTATATTAGTACCTGGTGTGAAGTCAGTCGTGCATTATTTTCATGCCGTTCACGTGACATTCGATTTCAACTTTTCGTGATCCCTTTACGCTTCATTGAGTTCTTTGTTTACAATTCATGCTCACGTTTGCACACAACTTATTCCCTTTCTTTAGGTTCCGATGAGATAGCCGTAAACACCCGGGGGGGGGGGGGGGGTTACTCCATTATATGGGCTATATAGGTATGTGCAGCCCCAAAGGGTATGGTTTTTCAGCCGTTTTGGTCATAAATAGGGTATCGATTTTCGCTGATCAGTTTTGGCCATTTTGGTCATAAATAGGGTATAGTTTTTGTACTCTAGCCCTAATATGGGTCAGCAAAAGCCCTTCACAAATTATGTTTACGGTAATTTAACATTGGTCTGAACTAGGAATCCAATTATAACGCAAGTCTGAAACAGGATTTTGATGTAAGGTTGAGGTCATAAATAGGGTTTCGAATTTTTGGTCAGGTGATAAATAGGGTAGGGAATATCGCAGATTTCAGTCATAAATAGGGTAAGGGTTTTAGGAAACGGGCCGCACATCCCCACCCAATTTTTCTGGGAGTACCCCCGGGCGTAAAACCCCTTGCCCCCACTAACTCCAGTAACTTGTGGGTGTTTTCGCACGCTTTACGAAGAGTCCTAAAGCAGTCTTTCTTTGCATCTTCGGTTATACAATGTTCTTTTGCGCCTGGGTTTTTATTCGGGAACAAACTCAAACAAGAAGACTGGTCACCTATGATCAACAGATAGATACATTGTTTCCAACTTCTCCACTTTTAAGCTTAAGAAAATCACAGAAAGTGATGTCAGGCTGTGGCAGGGAAAATTCTACTCTTGCCTGGCAAGTGCAAGCAGCTCGCAATCAGAAAACGTGACCAAATGGAAAGCCTTGGCCCATTACCATTTAAACTACCACTTCAGGCGACTGAACACAGTTTTTGATACCTCTGTTTTATTTGCCTTTTCCTCTAAAACTCTCAATTTTTGGTCGCTAAAAATGGCAGCAAGCAAGTTGACAACACAAACATCAACTTTTTGATAATTAAGCTGACGTATGTGCCGTTGCCATGGCAACATGATTAAATATCGGTTTTATTTGCACAAATTCTAGTCATTAGATTCGGCAGATCACTTCCTTTTCTGATTCTTTCCATTATACTAAAAAACAAAAAAAATTGTACGTGGGAAGTTTTAATTATTTCTCATATACTATTCAAATAGGGTCGAATTGGTACATGGATACAGGTGTGCGTAACTTAGAAGTTGTATTTTTTAAGGCTAATTCTAGCTGATTTAATGACATACGTAGCAAAGATCTATCAAATAGGCCTATATATGTTGTGTTAAACACACATAACTTAGATATGATTCTTCAACTTAAATATATGCCGATAGTAATGAATCGGGCCAAAATCGCCTCGAATGACTGGAAATCTAGAAATGCTATGGTCTGTGATACGCCTTATCTTCAAAACGAGTTCGGTGACCCCCGATTTTTTTACGTTTTTAATCTAATCTTATCATTTTCTACGTGCAGTCAAAGTTTAGGAAAATCTATGCGTGGGAAGTTTTTGGGCGCGAACGTCCTTAAGGGACATCAACCAGATTACTTTGCCTGGTAATGAGCCCGGACAGTCAAAACCG
>JAHPZR010007438.1:80000-90000 GCA_019787425.1 Platygyra sinensis | reverse complement strand
CAGGCTAAATGTTTTGTCCTTTGCAATTTGTTGTAATGTTGAAAACTATCCAGAGAAATTATAGGTTATTGTTCTCATGTTCTCAAATTCTTGTCATGTTTTAACACAATAAAATATGTGGCTTGGGCTTCTTCAGTCTTTTTTTTTTAAATAAACAACAAAATGATATATTTATGTACAGCAGTTATAAATAACATTTATTATTGCCTTCATGGGTGACACTACTGTTGTCTGACGTGTGACAGGGGAACAGATCTCATGGCCAGTTCTACTGGTAACACTTTTATTAATAATTTTTGTGCACTGAATAAATGAATTTCAAACTGCCGTTAAACACGTGTTCGCAATCCTGGGTTTTCTTAGGCCTGATTCACATGGTACAACTTTGTCGCACACGACAAGCTTACGACACAGGCCTATGACATGAATTGTTTCTTGTAAATCAAACCTACAACTCGCTTTCGATTGTTGTGTAGGTCCTAAGTCATGTCGTAGGCCTGTTGTAAGCTTGTTGTATGCGACAAAGTGGTACAGTGTAAAATGGCCTTTACTAGCCCAAGGTTACAGGGCAACCCCTTCACAGAAATTTAAGATCACCAGTGATATTAATTTGCATGGTGGCATTTATATATTAATTATTATTTTATTCATTTTTGATTAAATATATATGTCAGTTATTTGAAACATCCTTCAAGAGATTGTCTTTCCTTGTAAATGAAGATGGTGTTTTAACAACTCTACGCAGGCTGGATGGTTAAATCGCACTGCTTCATCAAGTGGAGAAAATCCCCATCTGCAATACAAAATGAAAATCAACTCAACTATAAATATCATGCCATTAACATTCATTTCTGCACACGACTGATATGAGTTAGGATTGCACTTTTTAAACAACAACAACAACAACAAAACAAAAACTTTCATCTCACCCCAGAGGTAGAAATTACAATGTTACGGGTTGAAAACAAAAATGATAGGGTGCTGGCTACCCGAAATAACCTAAGAGTGAAAAATGCCAGGCAGCAAGTTCAAAGAAAATATATTTCACACGATCAAGTGAGGGACAAAACAAACAACGTAACTTTCAGTAGGTAGTTTATGTTTTTACTACTAAAATATGCACCATCAAATTCTCAAAATGTTTTCAAAACTGACACCAATAAATAAATGAAATTTCCAGTTTGCTGCACATACCTGTCCCTTGGATCGGCTGGAACTGCACAGTGATCTAGCAAGAATTTAACTACCTCAGAAAAACCTAAAAATATGCAAATAAAGTTTGGGAAGGATAATAATTAGTTGCGTTCTCGAGGAACGAGAGAACGCATCCTAATTTGGTTTGCAGGCGTGAGAAATCGAGATTTTTTCTGCAATTTGGCCGCCCCTATAAGTTTTTTCAGGGGCTTTGGGCCTCATGAAAATAACACGTGCAAGAGAAAATAACACGTGTGGCGTTTGGCCTCGTTGTCCTGTACATCGATTACGTCATGCCTGTACATTGGCTCTTTTCTGTATTCCTCGAAGTGTGAGGGAACTGTGTACAACTCCCGATAAAAGAATAAAGCCGCAGTCAACCATAAGTTTCGTTTTCCTTTTCTTCAAAAAACCCACTTTCTATTATCACACTACATATCCTGCAGAACGCACTTCCTAATCTTTGATTACTACTAGTTATAATTACTAATTCTGGGCTATTATATAGATTTAGCCAAGGCCTAAAAGTGGAGCTCCTGGGCCGGATTGTTCATCATTAAGCTAGCCCAGGATAAGCAAGAATTTTGATTTGAGTTTTGTAACTTAACAGTGAGGTTTTCCATTTATAGTGTTTGGCAGAGAGACCCTTGTGATTCAGAAAATTGTTTAACCCATTGACTCCTGGAACTTTTTGCCAAAAATGCATTTTTTGGAGATTTTGGTGGTTTTGAGGGCTGGATCTCGGGCATGGGCAGAAATCAGAATTTTGAGACGAGAAGGTGGCCTACGTCTTTAGGCTTTTCGATTTTTGATTTTTTTTTCCTTTCCTATTTCTCCTTTTTTTTTCTTTTTGCTGCAGGGATTGACCTTTTACTGGGCTTGCTTGAAGTTAAAAAACTTCTAAGAAAGAGTCATCGAGGCGGCCAATTTTTACCGTGGAGCAGTTAGGTGTAGTGGCAGTAAATTTTGCTCAGAGTTTTCAACTCATCTTTTTGAGCATTTTTTTGCATATCTCAGGCTCCATTAGGCTGATCACTCTGATCTAGGCATCAGTGGAAAGATCTTTTCCTCCTGCAGAAGTTGAGTATAGATGATGCCAATTTTGGTCAAAAATGATGACGTCAGAAGTAGAAGAATGGCTAAGGTTCGTCACGGGGGGTTACGGGGGGCCACAGGCGTCAATGGGTTAGAGACATTTAGAGTAAATAACAGTAAGACCCAGTAAGACAGGGGCCATTTAACAATTAGACCCGTAGCCCTTTTGGGCTACGGGTCAATAGCCCATGAGGCGAAGCCGAATGGGCTATTGACCCATGGCCCTTGAGGGCGAAGGGTCTAATTGTTTTAGTATCACCAACTAGTCGGACAAAAAAGGCAATAATAAAGTTAGCAAATGCAAGTTAAAGAAAAATCTGCTTTGGGAAAAAAACGAAAGAAAAACCCGCGAATTTCGCTACTCGATGACTAATACTATTAGGACCCCTAGTAGTGTAGCCAATCAAAATCAAGATTGCATTAGCCATGCTGGGACTATAAAAATTGTAGTTGTTTCAAAGGGATGGTAAAATTTAAGGGGTGGTTAAAATAAGAAATGTTCATTTGTTCTTACACCCATATTGTGGCTGTAATTATTAGAACATGGTCATATTAAAGAGCATGACTAGATTCCACTGCAGCAGTAATATCTATTAAAATATCTGTTAACACTATCTATATTTATTTAATCATCATCATCAATAATTCATTACTACCTTGAGCTGCTGCAATATGCAATGCTGTGCGTCCATCATAATCTGTAAGAGTCATGTCTGTACCAGACAGATAATATCTGAAGCAGAGTTCAAAATTACACAGTCATTCTGATACATTTTCTAATAACTGCAAGCCAGTATTTTACATCATGATGTTTTAACACATTATACATGTACACATGTGGTAAAAAAAAGCCTCTAGTTAGAATAAGGTAGAAATGACTTGAAGGTTGATAAGATTGTTACCTTCTTAAGGCTGTCACATCTCCATAACTTGCAGCATAAAGCAGATATACAACTTTTTCTCCCTGTCAATAAATTATGCAATAGGCTGTTTTTATCAAGTACAAATCCACAGTTATTGTTAGTAATAATTTGTTGCATTCTCTAACACAAAAATGCTCACTAGTCAGTGTTCTCAGTAACAGGGCACTTGCGAGCAGCATCACTGATAAGATGGTAGCAAAGGGTTCATGTTACTGTTAAACATAATCTGTGGTATATGAATGATAATTTTAGTGCCTTGACCTCTGATTTGTGCATTTTGTTCCCTCCAAATTTCATCTCCTGCAACCTCTGTTGCTATCCAATGGTCAGCAGTAAGTGCAGACTATGTGCATCAAGGGCTTCAGGCTTGGTACTGGTTCATATAAGTATCCATTATATTTGCACATCTAAGTGACATTGAAGTAAGCTGACGAAAAAGATTACAATCAACTCTGCAACTGGCCTACCAAGACCCCCTTAACAATACTGAGTAATTATAGCTCTTCTACTGAATGTTATTCATTAGCCAAGGCGTACATGTTACACATTGCGAATAAATAATTATAGTGTCTTATTTATACTAAATAACTTATCAAATTTGAGATTTGGATAATTGAGCAGTGGAGAGATTTGACACAACACACGTACCTGCACTTCAGCTTTTCTCCTGCGAGGGTCCAATTTTCTTCCTGATGAAGCACCCTTTAAATCATAGTTGTGGAAATCAAAGTAGTTGACTAGTTCCTGTCAAAAAGGAATAGTCAGACTTTAACTTTAGAATTTAGGATTTGTAGCAATATTCGAGATATCATCACAATACAAATTTGGTACCTTACAAAACTGCATTCCTCTGACACTGTTACCATGCTGATCCAAAGGTGGTGACCAGACCATGATGCCACATACTTTTGGCACAACAATCAAGATTGCACCACTTACACCTGATTTAGCTGGCAACCCCACCTGGATCAACAGAAATCAACACCAAAAACATTAATAACTCACCCAGTGGTTAAAAGTGGTAAATGTTCAGTTCCAGAAAATATTTATATCTCCACACTATGGAAATTCCAAGTAGGCTTTGTACATTTCTTTAAACTTTTTGATCATATAGAACCCTAGTCTCCTTTGCAACCATTTTTTGGGATGTCACGCAACGCTCCCAAAAAACGGCTGCAAAGGAGACTAATAGAACCCCCTCCCCCAGGAAAATCCTGCCAATTCTTCTGTGGGGAGAGTATGGATATTTTCTGGAACTATACACAATTACAGTAAAAGTACTACCTAAAGAGAACAACATGATTACAACAGCTTATCATAAAGTACAGGTTTTGTAAATACTTATGACTTAATTGACTTTCTCACCACTGATAATATCTTTACATGTGAAACTATAAGTCAAGAAAGTACTGGTCCCTATACAGTAACTAATAAAAAAAATAATTTACACTATATCAAAGGACCCTAGTCACCTGCCGCCATTTTTGATGCCATCAAAATTATTGATCTTGCATGGTGAAGTGAAATCTTATTGCTTTACTGTAAGTTGTGTTCTGAAAAGTGTGTTTGATTATCTGTTGTAGTTACACAGTGGTTTCCTTTGTTTTGACGTCCTCTGAATAATATATGATAGCCAAACTTTCGCATGTAAACAAAAACAAAGGTGTGGCCCTATGTGCTATTAATCCTCCTTACATGAAAAGCAAACTGCCCGGAGTAATCATACATTCCGCATGAGTGCATCAGAGACAATGTGTGCTGTACAGTCCGTGAACTAAATACCTACAGAAAAATAAGCCAAACAAAATAAGATATTTTTTTATGGTTTAACCATTGAGATAGTGTTGATACTGTTGTCATTCATGGTGGTGGTGGTTCAACTATCGCACCACATACCTCTGGCACAGCAGTTACATGACTGCAGACTTGCACCTGCCAATTAGTTGACAAACCCACCTGAACTGACAGAATTCAATTCTCAAGGGAATATCACATACCATAAAATGGCAAATTCATGTGATAAGAAATCAGGCATATGGGATATTAACTATTTCATAATAATCAGCTATCTAAACCTTGTTAGTGAACTCATTGTCATCATCAGCCCTTATCTCGTTATGGGAGACACAGGGTTTATAATATCATGCATAAACTTTTAGGGCACTTCTCTTGTATATTCACCCAATACTGATGAAGCAGTAAATAGATAGTATTAATTAATTATTAATTAATTAAAATGAATATTAAGTAATTTATAATAATTATTACACTCAGCTTTTTTCCAAAACTTGCTACATTGCTGTATTTTCAACCATTGATTTCGATCAAGTTGCTCAAGATAATATTCTAGGAGATAGGGAGTAACATAATATTCAGTTTTAGCTATTAGACTAGTGTTCTTGAGTCATGGAACTTACTTTTTGACCAGTTAGTGGACAAATTCCCCCATTGGCCAAAGTTGCAGCCATTACGCTTCCAGAATCACAGTTGCTTTCTGTTGAGCAAGTCTATAATTAAAAGAAAGACATTATTTTCTAAAATAATAACAATCATACATTGATTATAAATTATTAAAATATAGATAGGACCCTGTGCACGCTCCGATTGGTCAAAAACCCATGTTTTATCAGAGTATAAACATAAAAAAGCATGTAAAATCTATATTTTAAAGCAAATGAAGAAGCCTAAGCTGTGTATTACACTGTGATAAAACACTCCGGTCATTTGAGAACACTCGAGAAATTTAGAAAAACACTCGCGTGCGGCTCATGTTTTCTACATTTCCCTCGTGTTCTCAAATGACCATCGTGTTTTATCACAGTGTAATACACGGCTTAGGCTTCTTTATTTGTTAAATAGCAAAAAATCTTCTAATCAGGTGGAGAAAATTTTAAAGCTCATTCATGGCCCACTCACGTGAAAATAAAGTTCAAAAGTATCCATAAGATTTGTATTTGGTGGGAAGGCCTGAAGAGAATAAGAGATCAGACAATTCATTAGTTATAATTATGAATACCTACTATTAATACAAAAATTGATATAATTCACAGAGTTTTATAAACAAGTGTGATCTGGTGTAAATATCTCGCTGGGCATGCCATTTATTGAAAGACCAAGTAATCCTCTGTGTTTATTATCGACCAAGCGTGTAACTTAAGGTGTTCTCCAAATGTCATGATAATAATTTTATGCCACCATGGTTAACCACTGCCTTAAGAGAGTCCACTACATAATTGGCAAGAAATGATGTTGAAAGAAGCAAATTTAATGCAGGGGGATACCCTGCAATTGACTATCAGGGCTCCCATCTGGGGGTGTGTTGGGTGGGCAGAACAAATCATTCCAGCCACAAATACATAGTAAACAGTTACATAAATTATATACAAAATAATGCGACTAAAAAAGTGGATCTTGAACACCGATGAGATGAGACACTTCCAACCTTCTTGGCCAAAACAATTATTAACTGTTGATCTTACTCTGATACAATATGCCAAAAAAAGTTTCCAGAAGGGTGAGGCTGGAGGTCAAACCAAATTCCTTGCATGAAGGGTATGTATATTATTAGGAACTAACACAATGCCACTACATTTTGTTGATGATGGGCGATTAAACAGGGTCGCGCTTGTGAGTGCAACCAACCCACAGCTTCCCACCCACCACACCCCAATCAAAGACTTGAGGAAGGATGCCAGGGTACAAGGGACCAAGATTGAAATTTTATTTTGTTTGACCTTGTGAGCATTCATGTAGTATCCCAAAGCATAGTTTCTGTCAGCTGTCTCACGCTCAGATAAGAACCTGTCATGAAATAAATAATAGCAAGGTTTAACTAAAAAGTAATATTCTTTGCAACAAAAAATAAATGTTCAAGTTAATAAAATACATACGCACAGGACCAGGAGCTCCTCCTCAGGCAACTTTTATATTAAATCTTCGAGTCTGAGCTTAAATCAAAGGTCTTTTGCCAGATTTGGAGCTAAACTCTGGAATTCCTACCAGGACAAATTTCAGCAACTTCCTAAAAGTGCCTTTAAAAAGCATGTAAGTGATTTGCTATTCTTAATAATGGAGGCTGAGGATGATTATGTTGAAACGCTTATTCTTCCATATAAAATTGCAAATTTTTAAATAGTTTTTGGTAGACCTTCTTAAACTTCATATCCTCCTGTTTTCGTTTTCGTGTCATCTTGTTTTTCTTTTCTTTTGTTCCTTTAATTTAATATCGTATTTAAGGTATATTGTTGTAACCTAGTAATTAACATTTTAACCACGGACTGTGTGTTGCTCCGCCCACCGCGATTAGCCTTTGCTATTTGTGGGCGGAGACTGACTGTACTTTTTAAATATAAAGTGGAAACAAATAAAAATTGAATTGAATTGTTCACACTCCTATGTAAATGTGCTAATTTCACAACAATAATTAAATAAAAAATTTACAGTTAGCACAATCTTTGACTTAAACAAACAGATCACCCACGTTGCATTGCTAAAACCAATGTACTCTCCCCCAGCTACTTGCTTAAACTTCTCCTGAACCTGTAAATTTTCCAAAACAAAAAATAACAAGTCAATATCTTCTGCAAAATTCCTACAGATCCACTTTTAAATACAGCTAATTGATCACAATACGGGAAAGCTGTCGAATGTTGGGAAATATTATATCCAACCTTCTCACAGGCTATGGTTGCCATGGTCACAGAAAAGTCAGGGAAAATTACTAGTCATAAGATTTCATAAAGATCGGCACACACGATGGGACTAGTCCCTGCGACTAGTTCCTGCAACAAGTTGCAGGGACTAGTCGCATCGTGTGAATGGGCTATTTTTGCCACAAAATCTAGTCGCAAATTTGGTCCGTGCGACTAGTCCCACGAATTCAAACTGGTTTGAATTTGTGGGACTAGTTGCAGGGACTAAAGTTGGTCCCTGCGACTAGATTTTGAAGCAGTTCACACGATGCAACTGGTCCCTGCGACTAGTAGCCAGTTCACACAATGCGACTAGTCCCTGCGACTTGTTGCAGGGACTAGTGCAGGACTAGTCCCATCGTGTGTGCACACCGGGGAGTTTCTAAATTCCTTTTCAAAGTCAGTGCAAACTCAGGGAATTTTATCTTAAGGTTGCTGCAAACTATGTTTTAGATGTTTTTGTATAGACAAGGCAATTTTGTTTTGTTTGTTGGATCTTCCTCAAAAGTCTTGGGAATCTCTGGTTATCTTTGAAAGTCTTTGGTAAATTATCTTAAGTTTGGAATTGTTCAGGAACGTGTTGGCTTCAAAAAACGTTTGGGAGAATCTGCGGAAGTCTTTGGAAAGTGGTTGGAAATCCTTGGAAAATTATCAAAAATTATGTTATATATCGTGAGGATTTTGGGAGTTGGTTTCTCTATGCAGCCATGTGATATCCTCTACTTAGGTTGTGCTTTTATTAATAATTTTGAGGTGCTGAGGGTGAATTACAAAATAACAAGAATTTAAAAAAAAAAATTAAAACTGCGCTTTTTAACTCTTTTGCGCTCACAAAAACATTACGTAATATTTAGCAACAACGTTTTGTGAGAAAACATTACCCGGAAACAATAATATTTAAAAGATTGGAAACAATAGAGATTCCGTGATTCAGAGTTGGCTCAGTGCCCTAGGTTGTAAGAGATTTTCACATTCTTTACATAGTGTGGTTGCGTG
The DNA here is from genome assembly GCA_019787425.1 of Platygyra sinensis. NCBI lineage: Eukaryota > Metazoa > Cnidaria > Anthozoa > Scleractinia > Merulinidae > Platygyra > Platygyra sinensis. The sequence goes on along the minus strand of JAHPZR010007438.1, from coordinate 81,101 downwards.
ATTTGTAATCGGAGACTTTGTTTACCTAGCTCAAAGGAGAAAAGGTCTCACAATTGACCTTTCAAAGGAATATATATTTCCATATGTTTAAAGCCAAGGTTTTATTTTTTTTTCCCAGAAAACTCCACCATTACTTCTGGCCAAGTAAACACGATCTTATTTATCACCGTAAGGGCATTCCAGTAAACACGATCTTATTTATCACCAACAGCGGAGTCCATGGCTGACGACAGACGTAATACCTTCTTTAGCGCATTGAATATTCCCTTCGAAAGTGAACATGCAAGCAAAACGAAAATACAGCTTAACTCTGGATAATTTCAGCCTTAGTGGCCAGCAACTGGTCCTAAGTTACATTCTTTATCCTTGCAAATGCCTTGACGTGCATCTCCGAGGGATTTTCGCCCAATTTTGACCAAATAAACCCTCCCCAACTAACCGCAAGTTTATTTATTCGCCAACTAAGCAAAACTCTCCTGAGGGGAGGTATGAAGAAAAGAGCTTAGAAATGGCCTGTAATTGGCTGATGATGACATCATCCGCGGAGGTTTGGGATTTGTAACCGACAAAACGAAAAAAAAAAAAAACCGAAGGCAGAGCAAGAAACCGCCCAGCCTCCGGCTGCGCGGTTTAATAAATTAGAATTAAAGCTATAAGTGAGGATATTAAAGGAATTGATCACTAAGGTATACATGTCAGGTATTATATCATTCCATCATTTTGCAGGGTACTTACATATTCACATCTGTCAGCCAAGGGCAGTTCAGGCTACAAAAAAATGTCTAATGTTTGTTCAACAAAGTTTGCTAAGGAGCTGCCAAATTATAGCTGCAGTAAATAGAAGTCAGAAGAACTAAACAGTCAAGTTTGTCTTTACAGAACAAAGCAGATGCAGCATGGTATATTCGAATTTCAATGTTTGTCATACATGTATGTCAGTATATAAAGTTCAAAGTTTTTTTCAAATTTCTGACATGTTTGCATCAAAATACAATATAACACTTGTGAGACAAAAGGAACAGCATATCATAATTATATCTAAAAATAATAGAAATAATGAATATTAAATTATATAACATCAAATTAATGTAAGTTCTAATA
>JAHPZR010007438.1:15000-75000 GCA_019787425.1 Platygyra sinensis | reverse complement strand
ACAAGAATGAAAGAGTTCCAGTTGGTACACCGCTTTCTCAAGAGGTTTTTTATCTCACAAATAGCGAGCCACTGCAATCTTATGCCGGCGTTAGTAAAGAAGATGGCCCTAATTCGAAAGGTTGTCTCAGTGAATGGTTGTTGTCACAGGAAAATATTTTCCGTGTTCATTAGAAAGTGCAAGATACTTTCAATCTGTTTATGCCAATGCACTGAGGGGCGACTTGCAACCATTGGAGATGTGGGTGTACGTTGACGGGAAAAATCCCCAGGGGATTACATACCTTGGTATGGTCCCACAAGAAAATTGTGTTCACTCCAAAACCAAGGACATTGAAATTGTTAGAAGGAATTCTATGAGACATGTGATCTATACCAGCAGGAATGTGCCGATAGTGGCTAAGGAAGACCTTCCAGAGTTAAGTTTCTTCTTGAGGCATCATCTGTCTTCTAGTTCATCCACTGCCTTTGTTGAGACCCATGGTTATGCCCTCCATGAAGTGATGGGAGCTTCAAGTTCTAACAATCAAGAATGCAAAAATAGTATGATTGCTGTAGAGTTGACATGGAGTGGGGTCAACTCTCTTCTACAACCGCATCCGCATTCATGCGATGGCGTCCTCCACATTAAGAGTATTCCAGGAAGTGTCCACCTGGCCACACACTCATTGTTCCTGGAATTGGTGCAGGTTGATAAATTGTCCAAGGTCTTAGAGAATGAAGATCTTCCATGGCCAGTACCTACAACTGCTGCTGCAAATCCAGTTGCTTCACAAATGGATGCATTCATTGCCAAGTTAAATTCCAGCAATGTGTTTTTCACCAACAGTCCAAGAAGATGAAGATGAGGGGGCGGAAGAGCACACCTTTGCCGAGGCATCAATGGCCCATTTAACTTTTCAGGAGTTTGCTAGAAAGGACTTGGACTTCACTGAAAGACTTTGGCTCTTATTGAAGGATTGTGTTGATGAAGATGATCTCATTGCTACATTGCAAATGTGCAATGTTGCACTGTTCAGTGGCCGATGTCAACCTGTTGTGCACAGCTCAAACATGACATCTCTGGCAGTGTTCATTCGGGATTTGTTGCAGTTTGAAACAAAAGAACAGCAGGAGAAACTACAAAACAGGGCCAAGCAGTTCCTTTCTCCTGATTTAGCCATCAAGTGCTTAATAGAAATTGGCTGCGAAAAACTTGCCCGAGATTACACCCAGTTTTTCATTCACCAGGAGCTAGCAACCATGGGGCAACTGGCGACCTATCTCAACAACAATGTCCCAATTCACACCAGAGTCTCAAATATCAAGAAACTTCACCAAACGCTTGAACTGGTTGTTACAGCCAAATCTGTAACCCGACTAGGCCATGAAAACCTACGAGCCTTGACACAGAGTGCTCTTACATACTACCAGTCACACGCTGATAGTCAACAACCTGTGTTCTCCTTGTCACTGCCAGCATTTGGATCAACTTCTGGGGCAGCCATAAAGAGCATCTGTGCTTCGTCTAATCCTGCAGTGTGGTGTGTTGCCATCAAGTCAAAGACAAAGATTGGAAGTCATACTACCATTGTGCAGCTAAGTACAAATTGGCCAGGAAATGTTGATGCTTCTGAAAGCCCTGGGTTTGATGTCACTGAGCTGAATGATGATGACTTTGACCCAGACAAAGATAAATTTCAGTATTTTCTTTCCTGTGCAAAACAAGTGTTCATGCCAATAATTGTTCGATAACCAAATAGACTATGTGTATGATAACTGGATGACATTCACTTAGATTTCAGATGAAAGATTGTTTGGCAAATAAGTATTTAATATGCTGTTGTACTCTTTCAAGTCTTGGGTGCAAATGAAAAATTTAGTGTAAAAAAATAGATTGGGTTTCAAGATATGTAGTTGTGATGATAACAAACATACTGTAAGGGTTATGTTAAAAGTCTTAAATATACCTCAATAGTCCCGTTTTGAATTCGCAATGACCACTGAATAGAAGCACTGACAACACATTTGTACAGGGTTAGCCTTGACCTGAAAAAATATTATAAATACCTGTGGGAAGATGCCACAAATTTGAAAATTAAACAATACACAAAGCTCGCTGGAATTTGTGAATATTTTACTTTAGGTCGAGGCTAAGCCTGTACAAATGCGTTGTCAGTGCTTTTATTCAGCGGTCATGGCGAATTCGAAACTGGATCATTGAATGTCCAAAATACAGATTAAGTAATAATGTTCTTGTTCCCATTAATTTCACTTGGCTTGTTTTGCAAAATATGCAATCTAAAGTTTAGTACCAGTTGAGGAACTATTCTTAGATGAACCATCTCATATTTCAAACACCATCTTTCTAGGGGAAATAGTCAAAAGAGTTGAAATTTGCAAAAATTTGTTCTAAAAGAACAGCTGTATTACAAAAATAGTGATTAAGGTTGCGTTCTATTTAACAATTGAATGGCTTGGTGCAAGACAGGCGTAGGTGACTTTTTCAGGTAAAATTTTTTTTCCTTCAAAAGTGCCTGAATTTTTGCATGTGCTTTTCAATTTAGTAGGAAAACATTCTCCTGTATCTTTTTTTTGGCTGAAATGCTCTTGTTCCGCTTTGTAATGCGTTCATTATGTGTGCTTCGATATTTTGACTTCGTTTTTCTCAGAAGCAAAGTGCAAACCAGCCAAAAAAAATGCAAGGGAAGGTTTTACTACTTAATTGAAAAGCACATGCAAAAATTCAGGCACTTTTGAAGAAAAAAACATTTTACCTGAAAAAGTCACTTACGCCTGTCTTGCATCAAGCCATTCAATTATACTATGAGCCCAAGTTTTCTATGAGCAGATAGTCAACAAGGCGCAGCCGAGTTGACTATCGCTCGTAGAAAACAGGGGTGAGTAGTCTAATATTGTTTTAGTATAAATTTACCGTAGTCTCATTGCACAAAAAGAACAAAATGTCAATGTTTTACTATGTTACATGAGGTTCAAACGTGATGTGCGATGTGCCCTGATGCGTAACTGTTGACCATCAGCAGATAGAAAACGGTAATGTAGCCAATCAAATTCACGGATTCACAATAGACTACGGTAAATTTATACTAATAATTGAGATCAAACATTTTTTATGTGGGTTAGTTGAGATTTTTTGTGTTGTATTGGGGAAAAAACGATTTTGTTGGTTTGTTTGATCAACTCTTTCAACTTTCCTCAAAGCAGCTTGAAACAGTTGAAAAACCTTTTGCGTGATATTATGGGATTGTAGCTTGTGTTAAGACTATTCCAGAGGAGTTACTGCTTGTCATTTGTAAACTGTGGGCAAAGTATTAAAAAATGTTAACTGTATCAACCCAAACTGCTTGTGGTTGAAATGATTGATCCCAATAGAACATGACCGGAGGTTTTATTTTTCAATTTTCATAAAATTAGGGTCACTTTTAATTACCTTTTAACAAAAAGTGGTTTTGGTGAGTGTTACATTTTTGCCAAGGTATGGTAAACTTGTTTTCCTCCATTGCAGTTCTAGAAAATTGCCATACCCATCCTATGGAAAGTCATCGGAAATTCCAAGGAGGTGAGGGTTCCAAAAGCAAAGGAATACCTATTTAGCTGAACTAGAATAATTCTGGAGAATGGGGTAATGTGGTTCAAAGCAAACAAACCCCTTGGGGAGGGTATGGTTAGAACAACACATTTTGAGCATTGGTGACCAAAGTTCACCAGAAAATAAAATTAATTAGAGGTGCAAAATGTTGTGAATTGTTTTACCAGCTATGACCTGAACTCCCAAGAGAAAAGTTCAAGTAGAAATTCATTGTTTTCAAACAAAGTTATCTTCAACTCTATGGTGACCTCAAAATTAGATTTTACTGAGGTAGAAAATTGGCAAAAATTAAAAGTAAACAAGGAACAAGTCACAAGTCTGAAATAGATAATAAATGACAGTTTTGAAAAGTTTTAGTCCAGTTCTGGCGCTCTCACTATCACGTAACGCTTCGTCGAACTGTGTGGCGTGACCGTACGAACAATAAGGGCTAACTCGTTCTTGACAGCGTTTTCCGTGGGAGGCCATGTGTGACATATCACCTTAAATTAAATTAAAACGAGTCCAAAAATGTACAATTGTATGATTGTTAGAAACACAGGAAACAACAGCCTCACGAAAGCATTCATATGACTGCTTGTCACTTTGCCATCTGTGCCCTGTTTTGGTTCGAGCTAAAAATAGCGTCCTTCTCGAGTTCGCATTCCTCGAGCTATCGATCACTGGTGTCATGTCGGATCAAGCGAAACTGCGGGGAAACGCCATCAAGCGGTCAGCTAGCTACAATGGATTCTCATTCGGTTTGCCTAGCAAGATTGATGAACTGAAAGTCGAGGATACTTTGTCAGATTCTGGTGCGTTTTCCGCAGAATGGAGCGCTGTTTTTCAAAAACAAGGAGGCTGTAGATCGCTGATAACATCGCCAAATCAGGCAGTTGATTGCTCAGTTTCAAATGGATTTGGGAGTGGATATGTCGGCACAGAAAAGGTCGATGTTAGTTTAACTGAGCTTAGTGATGCCTTTAGTGGAAGCGACGCTTGGCAGGAGGACTTGATTCTTCGTTTGAGAAGACAAGAGGCGGTGATTGAAAAAGACAAAGCCAGGCTTGAAGAGGAGGTAAAAACCCTCCAATTAAAGTTGGAATTAGAGGAAGACCTCCGACGGAATGATAAAGAATGCATGGATATCTTAAGAAGCCACATCTCAAAGCTGGAAGGAAAGCTACAAAGCAGCGAGAAGAAAATTAGAGAGCTAGAACACGAGAAACAACGACTTGAAGTGAACTCTGTTTCACCCGCAACAAAACCCGGTGAATTTGCTCTCGTGAAGGCGCGTTTGGATGCAAGTGTGGCCACTATTCAGGCACTTGAGACGGATTTGAAGACGATCAAAGGAGAAAAATCTAAGCTTGAAGGCCAGGGAAAAGAATCTCAAGACATGCTAATTAAGCTCGAGCATCAGTTACGCAGCGCGAATAAAGAACTTCAACGCCGAGAGAACCGAGTCAATCAACTCGTGGAAGAAAGAAGATCCTTAGAGGACTACCAGATAAAGGCTCGCAGCTTACAGCGGAAAGATCAGAAATCCTCTTATGCACTGCAAATACAAATAGTAAATTTGCAAGAAAAACTGGAGATTTCATCCAGGACTAATGAAGAGCTAGCAAGCGAAAAGGAAAAGTTACAAGCTAAAGTTAAACAACTTGAAGACAAGATTAAGGAGCTGGAAGGCAGCTATCGTTCCAAACTCGAGAAGGCTATGGAAAGATTGAAGCGACAAAAATCTCACACCGAGGAAAATCATAACAATAAAATTAATGGACATTCACGAGATGATATGTCTTCAAGTGTGGCTTCATCAGATTCTTTGATGTCGGAAAAAGACCAAAGTAGAGCGGTTGATTCTATTGACACTTCCTCAAGTGGAGGGGACAGAATGTCAACACTTGTAGCGTACTGTTCTGCCTTGTTAATGGAATTAAACAAGCAAATACCGGAAAGCTCTTGTCAAGAATTTGATTTAGCCTCCCTGGTGAGCAGTTTAAATGAATTCCTTGGTAAAACATCCAGTGGTTTTCCACAGGCACCACAAGAGGCCAAATTTATAGAGAAGCCCTTGAAACTGGGTGGTGTTGTGAAAGAGGCCTCTCAAGAGGAGATCGTATGGGAGAAAAACACACAAACTGTAAGTAAAATAATTTTAGGGTTAAAGCTGAATATATAAGTTCCATTTGACAGTTTTTGGTTTCAAACTGCAGAATTTTGTAATGAAATTGGGTTTTGGGATAGAAACTTAAGGGGTACCCAAGAAAAATGGGCGGGTACTTTGCTGGATGCTGGAGTTGGGGTGGGTTCAACATCAGTTGCTATTCACCAAAGTGGAGGTGGCTAGCAGTGGATATTTACCTAGCTGTGAAGCATATAGTATATCTAAAACAGTGAGAGCTGCTCGAGCTGCTTGGAGGTAAATAGCAAAGGATGTTCAGAGTTTGACTAGCCAATCAGCGTGCACCTTCAAGCCTATCCACTGTTTTAGTATATACTAATCTCGGATATTCCCCAGGGGAATATTCGGTCACATGACATGTTTGCCTACTTACAATTTAGGCCAACTGTAATTTAATTAGGTATTGCATTATATGTTTTGTAAGTAGTGCTTGTAGTGTAAGTATGTGTAGTGCAATGTAAATGTAAATGTAAGTATAATATTAGTATTGTAAGTAGTGTAAGTGTTTTGCCCTGTAAATAAAATTGCATTCACGAAAAAAAAACAAAAAAAACAAAAACAAAAACAAAAAACATGACATATTTAGACCAATTGTATGCAAGCAAAAATATTTGATGGATTATAAATTTAATACCGGTATTGCTATTATCTAGGGTTGACATTAAATGGAGTTATTTAGCTAGCTGACTACAGTGAAAGTCTGCACTGCGGTTAGCTAGACTGATTATCACTCCAGTTAGATCAGACTGAACACCACTCTGGTAAGCCTAAATATCGCTCCAATTAACCTGAATATCACCTCATCATAATCATCAAGACTCCCTACGCCAGTAGGCGCATAAGGCCGACACATTGTCAGACCAACACTCTCTGTTCCGCGCCGCTGTCTTAGCTACATTCCAACTCTTCCACCCTGCCTTGTTCCTCTCCCTCTCTGCTGGTTTTGGCCCAAGAGCTTCATTGCAGCCCCAGCAGCAACACTCCCAGATTTTGTTGTATCGTTGACAATGCTTCCGGTTTCTGTAACATTAAGCTTTTTATGGAGCAGGGTTGTTAGCCCTGCGCCCAACCCCCAACCTGGAGGACCAGGGGGTCACTCTTTGTCAGGGCTGGGTTGTTCGAAAGCCGATTAACGCTAACCCAGGATTAAAAGTTAAACGGAGTATTCATTTTTCTTGTGTAAAACCGTTTTTTACTGCTTATATTTTGTGTAGTTTGAGCCTAGTCAAGTTCAAAACTGAAGGATGAATGGTATAAACAGAAAACCTCATCGAAAAGTTACAAAACTCAAATCAAAATTCTCGCTAATCCTGGGTTAGCTTAATCGGGCTTTGAAGAACCCGGCCCAGGTCTCTACCCTTTGACCTGTTCGGCATGGGTGGCCCTACCAGGAGTACAAGACTCCTGCCAACATAGCTCTAGGGGTCATCGAGACACTACAATAAGGTGGTGACCCCATTCGGAGCAGGAATATCACCTCAGGGTAGCCTAAATAAGGCTCTGGTTAGCCTACTATACTTACCTCTCAGTGATTAAAATGGTAATACAATTCAGTTAAAAAGTCCACAGTCTGCATTCATTTTAACCTTGGTCTGCAGTCTGCAGTCTGCAGTCTGTAGTCTGCAACCTTCATTGTACACTGACTGGTTTGAAAATGTTTCAAGTTATAATAATAATATATTATTTTATATTTTTTATTTAGCATAAATACCATTTTGTCATATACAATGGTATATCATTGTACAGTGCTAACATTTTTTCAATATTTTAATTCAAAGGTGAATGAAAGTCAAAGAGATAGCAGTAATGGGTAAGTTGTCAATAATGTTACATGTGAATATCTCCTGCCACAACAGAAGAAATTAAGAGAATATTAAATTTGATATTTGAACCAAATAATTGCCTATCATTATTTTAGTCTAGCGATTTCACTCTTTAGAGATATATGTAGTGTTAACAAATGGTTATCACTTTAACTTACAAAAGCTAAACCTGTGGCTACAGCTTACAAGAGACACCTTGAGAGGGAGGTAAAATTTTATTTTGGCTACAAGGTCTTTAAAGTGCCTGATTTGTCATAAAAAAATCTGGCAGCAAGTTGCTCGAAGGCTGGATAATGCTATCCACTGAGTTGATAAATCACTATGAAGTGGATAAGTGTTAACAAAACAAACCACGCTATCTGGTGGACAGTGATTTGTCCAGTGGATAATAACATAGTAAATGGTTTGAACCCAGGAGTATCAGTAGTTCGTATTGTGTGATCGTCAGGGTGAGAACAGAACTACCCTTACCCGGACAATCACACAATAATTATGAACTACCAGTGGATAGTGTTATCCCGCTTTTAAACAACCCAAGGCTTTTGTGAAATCTGTGATCAATGCCCATGAAGGCTACAGGGTGCCACTAGATTTCTATTGGAGGACAGCAATCACAAGAGACAAAACTTACCTTAAAATATTTCAGACCTATTTTCATCAACAAGTTATATGTCATATACCCTCTATCAGGTGGTATTTGACCAGTAGGGTTCTGAATTGAAGTGTCTGAGTAATCTGAGGGTAGGTAGGTCCCAGTAATAATCTTCCTGTTTATGCACAGCATACTCAAATATTTTCCTAGCTTACAGCCTTCTTCTCTCATTTGGCACAGTGGCTTCATTGTTAGTGCATTTGACTCTGAATCAATAGTTCTGAATTCAAGCCCTGGCCAGTGTCATTGCAGTTTAGTTTGTGTTCTTGGGCAAGACATAACACCCCCAGTGTCTCTCTACCCAGGTGTATATATAAATGGGTACCGGCAAATTCATGCTGGGGGCAAACCTGTGTTGGACTAGCATCTTATCCAGGGGGGAGTAAATATACTTCTAGTCGCTTCATGCTTCAGGATCCGCGATAAGTTTTATCCTGATTGTCCACATGGCTCATATGCAGACTTCACCTTAACCTAACGATGACTTTTCTTGTATCTTAACACCTGGGTGTGTTTTTTATTTAGCACATCAAAGGCTCCACTCTTCATGGTGCAGAAAGTGACAAGGGAGAAATTTACGACATATCGACCTGATCTCTGGGAAAGAAGACAAAATGCATCCAAATCCAGCTCTCATGCAAGACACAAAAAGAAGACTCCAGTTTCAGAAGTTGAAAAAAGATAGACATAATAGACTTAAGTAGCTGTCAGGGCTGTCTTTAAGTTTTGAATCACCTGTGGCCTCATTCTCGACACCTGAAGCAGACTTGTTACTTTGTGGGTGAATTCTATGAACAACAGGTAATTTCACCCATAGCATCAACTGGAAGGTAAAATCAGGCAAACTCAGCCGTAACAGGTGTTAAGGTTTACAGTCCTTATTGACAGTCCTGTGTGTAAATAATAATAATAATAATATAATCTTACTTTATTACATTATTATAATAGTTAATCATTTCTGACAGCCTTATATATTTTTACAAAGCAAAAGTTGGCTGTTGTTTTGATTATGGTGAATATTTTGGCCGAATCTTTTTACAATACATTTTTGGCAGGTTGAACCAAGTGTTCCGTGTTAACTGTTATGCGATGTGTTGTCCATAATTTCTATCAGATATGTCAGTAGGCCAAATAAGAAAACAGTGACAACTGCATGTGAGAAATTTGAGATATTACACACATCTGTGCAAGGGGACTTAATTTTTGTTTGCAAAATCCAGACTTTGAAACTTAGTTCAAATTTGTTAAACTAGCCTCAAGATAGAATAACATGTTTTGTAGAACAGTAATAATTTGTACTTTACTCATTGGTTGGTTGGATTAGACATATGACAGTTATTAGTAAGAGATAATCATTAATAATTACTTATTAACCACAAGTGAGGTCTTTATGGAAAATCTCAAACTGCATGAGACTTAAGGACGTTCGCGCTAATTGTTTCTGCGCATCCTTACTGCGCACGTAAACTCACATGCCACGTCATGCATGAGCAGGCGCGCTAAGTCATAAAATAAACAAATGATAGGGCAGATGGCCATTGCTAGAGCTTTGCCTGGATTTAACGATCTTGGACGTACGGTGACCCCAATTTTTCTTTCGATGGATCATTTTCTCTACTGATTTTCTACGTTAAGGGAAAAAATGAAGAAAATCTATCGACTAGAAGTTTGTATTTTTTGCCAAATGCACCGTCAAATTCCGTACTTATTAGCTCTTCCTGCATCTGCACGGCGGTTTCAAATGCCTCTTAAAAGGTTAAAATAATTTTGTGAAAACGTTAGTAACATTTCGAATTATGCAACAGACCCACTCCTACAAAATATGACTAAGATCGTTTGCCTTCGTTGACTCACCTTTGATATTTTTAACTATAAACCCCTGCAGATGGTGCTGAATTATATGCGACAATTTTTCGAAATCAGTATAGTTTACCACACGCTTTATCTCTGAAACGAAGACGGTGACCCCCGATTTTTTTGCATTTCTGGCGCAGGTAACTCATTATCTGCCTGCAGTAAAAATTTAAAAAAATTCTATCGACTGGAAAATTTTCGCGCGAACGTCCTTAATATACAGGAAAGCTGATATTTGAGATTTTCCTTTGAAGACTGAACATTTGAGGTTAAATTCAAGCGTTTTGCTTTGGTTAAAGCTAAGGCATTACATGGAATGATAAATTAACCAATCAGAGCATGGATTACATTAGCCACAAACACAAGCTTTATAATAATACTGCTTATTAATTTTATGTTTATGTGACGTTTTTTGCAACTTGATGTAAATTATTTAATAATAATTATGTTTGCTCATGAAACTCAATGAAGCTATACAATATTGACTATTGAATGTTTAAGATTTTAAATTACATGCAGTGAATTTAAAGTGCCCATATCACCTTACCTGATTCTATATATCACCCAATGAACTTCTGTGAAAGAAAAATGGGATTTGGATAAAATGTAATCTTTTTTAGAAGTTTTAAAAGCGTTCAAATTTGCCGCCATTTTGGTCCACCATTCGCACCAGTCTTCCCCTGGTTTGGAATGAGTTGTGACGTAGATTAAGGAACACGTGACTTCAGGCTGACTTATTTTGCCTGTTTTACCTCTGTAAATTAAACTTAGTAGTTCATACCAAATGCTGAAAAGGAGAATTTTGCATAGACTGCAAAGTTAAATTTACAGCGGTAAAACAAGCGAGAGAAGTCAAGCCTGAAGTCACATGTTCCTTAATCTACGTCACAAATCTGAGCACGTCGATGATGTGATCAGCGGCACGGGTAGACCGCAATAAAATAGGATTTTCAAGTTTTTAAAACTTCATAGAAAAATCGCTTTCCATCCAAATCGAAAATTTTTTTCGCCAAAGTTCATTACATGGAATATAGGATCAGATAGGAAAATAAAAATTTTGACGATGTGGGCACTTTAAGCTGTTCCAAAAAATATAAAACGAACAGCAAAAAAATATGCGAAATTGCTGGATTTTGTTGAATATGTAAATTAAAGTACATTGTATATTTTTCTGCTCTCATTGGTTATATCAAGACCACAAAAAGGGATAAAACATGATATAAGACAACTTGTCATGAGTTAACCTATATTGATTGTCCAATGGATGAAAAATTGTTGTTCTTTGGGTCAAATTTTATTGAAAGTAATATGTTACAAAATGGCAAAATTTAGCATGCTCAACTCTGACATGGTCTTTTAAATCAATAATTAACAATATATTATTTTTTTAGATCCAGAAGTGGCTGCTTTTTGACTCTGAGCATTTCCTCAAGAGAGGAAAAAAGGAGTGAAAACAAATCATTCATAAATTATTGTAAAATTTGCCTTGCTGTGTTATATTTTTTTTTTAAAAAAAAACTTAATAAACCATACTAAATTGCTTGAAGTAGTGATAATTTCTATTACCCCAGGGACTCTTGTTAGTGGTAAATGTTTGCTCTGTTTTTCATTATTTTCTTGAGAATGGTTACTGAATATTAATTTTTGTCAAGATTAAAAATTATTCCTATAAGATTCATGTTCTTCTTTGACTCTGAATGGCAGTGTATCGGTTTTGATTTTCTGCAATAACTAACAACCAATCAGGCGGTGTTTATGAATCAAGCTAAAAATAGCCTGCATAGAATAAAATCGCATTCAGTCTCTGAAGGTAGTAAATATGAGTGCAGCAATTATCTTCAATCCCCCAAAAATTGTCTTGGACCTCGTCAAAACTATCAGTGCTGATTCACGTCAACATAATAATAATTCAGTTATCCTGATCACAACAAGAGGGTTACCTATTAAGTTCATAAATATCACTTTCTTAACAACTCAACCACTGATTAATGTTTGACTTCACAAGAATATTTTATTGACTCATTTATTTAATGTGCTTTAACTACACTCTTGTGTTTCTTTAAACTTCCCCACAAGAACCATAAAAATCTGTTGCAGTGCAAAATTCTACCACCAATGTACAAGAACTTGAGACCAAATGCAAAGAGAGCATTTGATCACACTGGATTCTTAACACTCCCATGTCCACCCCTGACATTAGGATTAATGATTTCAACTAGCATTTTTTTTATTGGCCTAGGGGGAGAAGGGTAATGCACCACTGACTGAGGTGTATTTTACAAGTTGTAACTGGATTCTAACAGTGTCAAATGTTAATACTTCACCTGACAATACTGATGCCTCTTTTCAGCGAAATAATGATTTACAAGAAGGCGAAATTGTCGCTATTAGACTGGAATGGGTGACCAAAATCAGTGCTGCTTTGCTCTGCATCTTCCAGTTTGACAAGTGGCACAGCCAACCGCCTCCCCCACCCCTGACCAATTCAATGCACTAAGATACATAATTTTATTGCTTATAACTCTATTGACAAATACTTGAAGTTTACATAAATACAACTTACAATATTATAACAGTTTAACATACTATATATGAAAGTAATGTAACACGAGCGTGGGACCTAGAAAAAATCTGAGATCCTATCGGGACTCCGATTTTTTCTAGGTCCCACGCTCGTGTAACATTACTTTCATATATATATTTACCAAGCTGCAATTTCACCATCACTCATTTATCAGTTTAACATACTGTTCAGTATTTTAAGAACTTTTTAAGCAAAACAATTACAGCAAAAATTTCCAATCACATTAGGGAATTAGTTAATTCTGAAATTTTAAAAGCACAAAACAAGTACATGGAGAAGTGTGTCCAAGAAGTGATCTTTAAAATTAACAAGGGTTCATACAACAATGCATGAGGTGCAACTTGACTATTTCCTATGTCAAATGTCCAAAAAAAAAATGCGGCCATACCGGTAATTTCTGTTTAAGGTTGCGTGAAGTATTACACAATAAAATGTGTTTGAAATATATGAATGCAAATTGACCAATCAACACACATCTACATCTTGTCAAACACTTTGAAAATATTTTAAAAATCAGTGAACAGATATTATTTTACAGCCCTTTGGGACTATCGTCACACCATTACAATATTCTGGACTTACTACTTATGTGAAACATCTTTACAGGTTTCCCAAATACCTCACCAAAAGCATGTTTGGCGATACTAAGAGGGTCCAAAACTTGCACAACAGGGGTAAGAATGCGACACAAATGAGTCCAGTCAGGCTTCAACCTAGAAACCAACCCCTCAGCCATTTTTTACACCACATCCCCTACACTGACCAAGCTCTAATCACCTATCTGCATTTCCTATTCTCTTATGCTGACCGGCTTTGAACTACATTTAAGCTATCATCTGTCAAAGTAAATTCATGTCAACAATTTTGTGCAGTTTTTCTGAAGTGACTTCAGATGTGAAAATTCTTTTTGCAGAAAACCACTCATCTTATGAAAACAAAATTCTCCCCCAGGAAAATAACTACATTGACCAACATTAGCAGAGAATTAAAAGTAAGCAAGAATGTAATCTGTTATTTTCCTTTGCAACATTATGTAAACTATACAATAAATTGCCATGCGCAACAATTAAATGAAAATTTTCATTGTATAAAGCACACAATATCCAATATTCCAATATCTTGCTACCTGTCACCCAAACTCCATCTCTGCCTTTGTCTGACTGCTCAAATGTATGCATGCATTTTCTACTTGTTAGTCCATCTTGAGGTTAACGTAAATGTATCTTATAAATTTAAGGGATGCTACAAAGGCCACAGTGCTCAGCATCAGGAAAAACACATAGCATGTCAACAGCGTGTAACCAAAGAACTGTACCGACTGAAGCATGCCAGACATGTTAGATCGTTTGTAGTAGTAGAACATCGCGTAACCAAATACAAACCCAGATGTGGAACTGAAAACGAAAGAAGACAAATAATCAAAGATAGGAAGACTTGGCCAAGTCTTACTTAGTTATGAATGACAAATATACATTTTTACAGTGTGAACACTCTAACCAAGGCTGCCCGACATTTTTTTACAAATTTTATCAGTGAATAGAAATCATGAAGTTAACAATTTCCTAAAAAATTATCTGTATGTTACCAAGTTGACATTACAAACTTAAGACAAAAGATTTGTGGTCGTTTTAATTAGTAACTATTTCAAAACTTTTAAAATGCCAGTAGTGAGTTTGTAGAGAGTTATTTTGCTCAAGAGGCCTTGGTCAGAGTAGTTGCACTATAAATCTGTTTTCTCCCAAAACTTTTTTTTGAGTGCAATAGACGTAGCCAAAACTATGGGAAATTTGACAATATCCTAGGCTCCTTTTCGAAATATTTTCGTTTTCTACTCTCAAGATCAGCAGTTTCCCCGAAAAATAAATTGTTAGAATTGAATAGAATCATGTGATACATTTGAACAGGTAACAGCTTCCCTTAAAGATGATTTCCATTCAGTACTGCGCAGTCTCAGAACCCTAACGTTTATAAACATTACATGTATAAACGGCTCACTCGATGGAATGCAAATTGATGTTATTCGTTAAGCCACATACCTTATCTTTGAGACCTTACAAATTCTTTTTCCAACAGCTTCATTGATTTTTACAGCTGTGAAGTTGTTTCATGAAGTGATATGAGAAAGAATGAAGTATTAAGCTTTGACCGCTTTGTACCCAAAACATTTGGCGGTTGTTTTTAAACTTTGAATTTACTTCATGTAAGTAGTTGCGAAATGTTTACATTTTGTGATGTCTTACATGAAGCAAAACAAAAAACGTAAACTCTCGAGAGTGCGCAGTAAGGACTGGAAATCAGCTTTAAAGACAATATTTTCTCTAAAACAAATATCTAAATGCATATTTGCACCAAATTCAGATTATCATTATTTTACAGTGAAGCAAAAATACTGCCACAGGACATCTAGAGCCTGTACTACTTGTTTCACTTGTACTCTGCTGAGTGAGGTTTGACCACAAAAAATAAGATATTGTTGTTTTCAACGCAGCCTTACCCTCCACACATCAGAGAACGCCACCACCAACGGTAGTCCTCACTTGAAAGTTGAAAATAAGTTAAGGCGATGGAGATACACGCAGTGACACTGAGCAGAATAAAAAACACTATAAACAGGATTCCATACAAGGTGTACTGTTCCCGTCCCCACAGAGTGGCAAAGATGTAGTACAGCTCCACTGATATTGCACTGGAAAGGTATTACAAGAAATTAGTTCAAGATTGGAGGGTGTATTATGGCGGCTTTCAAAACACATGATCTCTACTCCATAAACATTTTGTTTTGCTCTTGTCAATCATCTTACTTGACCTACAGGAATCTGATTAGAAGTTTATTTCAACACATTACATGTATCTGTTCGTTTTTGTTGGTATATTTTGACCCATTTTACTGGTTCTTGTTCTTTTAAGGTTTGCTGGTTGTCATCTTCATTATGATTGATACCAGCCAAAAATGTGATCCATAGTTAGGTTTTGAACTTTGTCAGACAGAGATTTTCCCAATACCCTGTACATCGCAATTCCATGCTATAAATGCACATGCCACTTATAATAGAAATAAGTGAAATGCTTCAATCAGCCATTTTGACCATACAAAACATCAACAACAAACCTGAATGGCAAAAAGCCACCAACAACCATCCTCACCAAAGTGCTTCGATACCTGAAAAAACAAAAAAACAAATAATGGCTCTGACACACCAGCCATATGATTAATACTGTATGTATTTTAGCAAGAGCTAGTTGTCCTGATAATACTTTTCCTTGGCTTAAGACAACCTTTCCAGGATTTATTTCACACTTTAAGAAGTGGAGCCAGAGTAAACTTCAGTCCTACAGTTTATTCCAATGAACGCTTATTAAATTAACTGAAAATTTTTATTCCATTTTTTGTCAGCCATAAATCTCGGAAAGCAAATTATGCCTCAAATAAAATGTGCACAGGGCTCGTGTAACATTAAGAGATGTAGCATTTAGTAGAAAGATTAATCAAGAAAAAAAAAACCCGTAAAATCCTGCAAATTTTATAAGACCACTTGAGACATGCTGTTTAGACACCTATTTTTGCAAGAGCAAGTTCAGCCTCAGATTTGGAAAATGTTCTTATTTGGTACAGAAGTAATAATGAGTATCGTAGGGGTACATTATTTGTTGTGTTCCACTTGAACCTTCACACATGCTTTCAATTACTTTGAACGTAGTAGTTCACATAATAACTGCAAACTTAGTTTTGTTTACCATGATATTGGCGGGATTTCCCTTGGAATGTTCTTTGTTCTGCATGGTGCGTTGAAGCTGCCTGCCCAGTTTTTGCCAAAAATTCCACCAAGAATGGTTAGAGGAAAACCCACTGAAACAGAAAATATCAGGAACAATACATTTCAGGGTATGCATAAAATAAACTCATTCATATACTGAAACAAGTCAATCATATATATCATATATATAAGTTGTAGGCAGCTTGTAAAGTTCTCCATTGTAGTGAATAATTAGGAGCTCGACAACTTCCCTAATTTTTATTTTAGGGATAAACCATTATTCTTTTAAGAGGGGTTGGGTAATTTTCTTGGGCATGAAATTTTTTCTTGCCTTTAGGTTGTGCACAATTTTTTTGGTGAGTGACAACCTGCCCAAGATTGTTTTTGAAGTTGAACACAGACCATGGATAGTAGAAAGCACTACTGGCCTGCAGTGCTGATGTTTCCTTTTTTGGAGTGCAAGTGCACATTTTCATATTAGGCCACCATCTTGGATTTAGTAACTGTGGAGGACTGGGGCAAGTAGAAATTTGCCAATGAAGTAGATGTGAAGTGGAAAAAATGGTTAAGGGGAGCACTTGCTTGAATTTTTTCCTCATGGCTTCCCTTGCACTATTATTTTTATTATAGCTGCACTTTTTGTTCTGCAGGTTACACTTATAATTCTCTGGTGCATATTTAATATACTAAGACCAGTCTCTGAAAAACACAACCAACTTTCCCAAGAAAATCCATCACTATTCAATTTTGGTATTGTACAGGAATATAGTAAAACACAAATTTTGCTCCAACAAGGCTTACATTTGCACATTTGCCGCTGTTTTTACGGAAGCCCACCACCCTCAGTAAGCAACATATCTTGCCAGGGGTGTATACATGGGGAGGTTTGACAGAGATTAAAACTCTCCCTTCCCTATCCACCTCCTCTAATGAAGGATATGCCAGTGGTCATTTTAACTAAGTGTGCTGAGCAAGACTCTAATGCCAAACATTATAGTAGTCTATACGAGCTAAGTGGCCCATAAGGCCAGAGCTTGTCCTTTGTTTCTGTAGCAAGAAGCAACTAAGAGTATTTTTACTCCCCCCCTGGAAGGGATGGTAATCCATCACTGGGGTAGAGTCTGCATACGGGCCAAGTGGCCCATCAGACCAGAGCTTATCCCGGTTTCCTTAGCATGAAGCGACTGAGAGTATTTCCACTCCCCCCTGGATCGGATGCTAGTCCATCGCAGGGTTACCCCCCAGCATTAAATTCGCCGGTACCCATTAATTATACACCTGGGTGGAGAGGGGCACTGTGAGAGTTAAGTGTCTTGCCCAAGAACACAACACAATGTCCCCGGCCAGGGCTCCAACCCGGACCGCGCAATCCGGAGACGAGCGCACTAACGATGAGGCCACCGTGCCTCCCACCATCACTGGGTTACCCTCTTAATTCACCAGAAGCCAATTATACACTTGGGTGGAGACAGGCACTGTGAGAGATACCAGTAAGTGTTTTGCCCAAGAACACAACACAATATCCCCAGCCACGGCTTGAACCCAGACCGCTCAATCCAGAGATAAGCACACTAACTACTGTATGAGGCCACCACGCTTCCACTAATGCTGAACATTGGGAATTAGCTGTGTCTTTAAACTAGAGACTAACCAATGAGCCAGATGAGCATCAGTAGAATAATGGTGGTGTATGGCAAAGCCTGGGTGGATTGGTAATACCATGCTATTGAGTTGATAATACTCCAGATTACAAAGAATGGCACTGAAAGGAAAAGAAAAAGAAATTACAACAACAAGCTTAGCTTTATTACCAGTTTGTAAAAGGTAAAATTAAATTATAGCAAAATGTAATAATACAAATGGACATTTACTCAAAATAACTATTTTAAAACGCTAATCAAGCTGAATAAAATAAAAATGACTTTAGGTAGTATGTTGAGAAAACATGATGGCATAGTTAGAACAATTTAGTTATCTTCAGAAAGGGTGAATCTGATAGGCCTTATAGGAAAACCACAAAGACCAAAGATTTTACCAGTGCATTGAAAGGGTACAATCACCTATCATGACATCAAAGGGTTGCAGGGCTCAAAGTTAACGACCAACTGGTCGCACATGCGACTAGATTTTTGCTTTGTGCCTAAAAAATCATGTGTGGTCGCACCACCACGCCTTAAAAGCCAAAGTACAGTGCGACTTCTATGGTGCTGACCATACCAATGTACTCCAAGTGGCAAATATAAATTTAAACTAGATATAGAGTGTAACACAACCAGGCAACAAAATAATAATAAAGTTGCACCATTTTCCTTTCATCATTGTGTGTACTATTCATCATTTTTAAACCCAATTTCCCAATGGATTCTCTGAACTCAAACTTTCATTTCTTCCCACGTTGTTATGGCGGTCATAGTGCTAGGCGCTCCTAGCAGTAAGCATGGAGACTGAGGATGAGATTAAATCGTGTTCTTGTTCTTCCCAAACTTACGGAATTTTGTGTTTTGTAAAGAAAGCTCTTTTTTCACTTGTCCGACATACAAAAATAACTAGTGTTATAGGAACGGGTTGGTCCATGAATTCTATGGCTTGAAAGCTAGCCAAATGAGCAAAGTTTGCGCTAGTTCTCACAAATACCCACATGCTGAAAAAATCAAGAATCTTCGTGAACGGAGTTTAGAAGGTACTCAACAAAGTGACTTCAGTAGTTAATATCTAAGCTTAACTCTTGTGTGAAATATCCTGATTCTTTAATTTGTTTTCGCTGTGTTCAGTACTGCTAGGAGTCGTTCTTTTTGGAGCGTTAATAAGTATTCTTTTGGAGTACTGCTACAAGTATTTGAAGCTGTGCGCCTAAAATTTTTGACTTTGCAACTAAAATTTCAGCAGTGCGCCTAAAAATTTACACCTGGTCGCACAACTGCTCCCAAAGCCAAAAATAAACTTTGAGCCCTGGGTTGTACAGGTATTCTATTTTCCTACAATTTGTTCCATTTTTGCTGCATCTCAGAGTTGAAGTCTTGGCAATAAAATAAGTAACTTACTAGCAAACTTCAATATAAATCAATTCTTTTATCTTATTCTGCTGGATCAAGGAACCATATTTTCAAATACACTCGATTATCCAGACTGCAATAATTCATTTTTACTTATTTCAACACTGCCATTAACGTATCCTTGGCCCCACAAGCTTGTCTTAATAGCATGTATCACCTACCAGAAAATATACTGGTTGTCAAGACAACATTCCAAACCCAGTTGGTTCCACCAATTTTCCTGTAGAAGTTACTGGACACATATCCTGAGATACCTGTTGCAAAACAAAAATACCATACATAAACTTAAGGTACTTTATTGATTAAGGAGAACAGAAACTCTGTGTTTGAGTTTAGTCACCCAAAATGTCAGTGTTTATCTCCCACTTAGGAGCAGGCAACGCTAAGAGAGATTGTAACTCTGCTTCTAAACCATCCGAAAGGTTGTAACTGCAGGGCTGTACTCTATCTCACCTAGGTACCACAGGTAGCCAACTTTTGCCTTTGAGCGACTGGAAAAACTCACTTTTTTCAAATAAGTTTATTGTGCTCAGGCACCCAGGATTTCATGGTTAGGAACCTTTGGGCTCCTCATGATTTGTCCTAGACCGCAGCCTGAGACCTGAGTGAAACACATCGCACATAAGAGAAGTGTCATGCCATACAGTTCACCCTCTGATTCCGCCAAGGGCTATGAGCTTGAAAGCCCAAATACATTGAAGGGTAGAAAGCCTGTGAATGTTATTGAACATTGAGCTGGGCAGACATTCATTTAATGAACAAGTAAACTAAAAATCACTTACAGCAGGTCAGCGCATACAACAAAACAGCAGCTGTGTTCATGGACCCATGCCTGCGAAAATAACATAACAGATTATTATTATTATTTTCTACATGGTAGAAAATGTGTATTAATTTTACAGGTCTATGTCTGGAGAAGCTTTTAAGGAAGCCAACAATAGGAGGAAGTATAACAAGAACTACATCATAATCTTTTTTTTTATTATAAGATGGGCCTATAACTGGGTGGAGGGGAATGGAAAGGGTAGAGAGGAAAAGAAAAAGGTGCAGTTGGTATCTTAGAAGAGAGAGCAAAGGAAGTTGTGATCTAAGAAGTGGGGGCTTTTATGGTGATGGCTTTTGGCTAGGAAGAGGCACTTTTACAGGGGCATGTTTTAATTAGGGACTTGGTGTGGGAGATAAAAGATTGAGGGTTTACATTACAGCAGAGATATTATCCACAAAGGCTCAAAAAAAGAGCAGTGTGCAAAGGAAGTCATGCCTTATGTATTATGTAAATTATTTATTATTTTGTAATTATTCCTCCTAGTATAGTCATTACTGTTTTAGGAGTACTATGATTAAAGATTAAAGATTAAGGCCTGATAACATGGGGCAGGTGGAGTTTCTAGTGGAATCTGTCCTTTACCTGACCAAAAGGTAAGTGAGGTTTCTTGGTTAGTACATCATAGTTACAGCTTGCCTGAAGGACTAGCTGCAAAATTGGTTTCTTTGCACTCTGAGGGGTCCTAGAAGTGGGAGGGTTAGGGACAGACCATTATTATTTTAGAGGGGGGAGAGGGTGGGCAACTTTCTGGGGCATGATTTTTTTCTGTGGGCAATATTTTTTTTTCTGTGGGCAAAATTTTTTTCTAATGAAAAAAAAAACAGGAACTGTAAAGTAGATAGCACTAGCTCGATTTTTTTTCACCAATTTTTGCTGTGCAGGATTTTTTTTTCGAAAATTGTACAACCCCCCTGTCAAATAAATGGTCCATCCCTTATGAGCAAGAAAGCGCTCTCTTTGTTGTCATGTCTAAAGCAATTTTTCCTACCTGTGAACATTAAACAAACCCATCAGAGCCAAAAGTATGATACCAAAGCAAAGAGTAAGAAACTGAGAGCCCACGCCTGTAACATAACAGATGAACCTGGTTATAAAACAGCACCCTAACTACACGGCCCTACCTATGTACATTAAACATGCCCATGAAGGCCATCATCAGGATGAATACACACAGCATGAGGAATTGAGAGCCAGCACCTAGACAGGTACAAAAAGGACCCAGAGGGACAAAATGACTATATAACACTTGTGCAGAGTAACAGAATGTATATGGGATTGAGCACTTAAAGTTAGTGCTTCAAATTATCTGATTTCCCAAAAATCTTGTACCAATATAGTCTCCTTTTCTGCTGACTGCCTAACAACAAGGAGGAATGAAGGCCTTACAGCTGTCAGAGGGTACCTTGAACCGAAATTCCAAATGTGCACTCGATCTTACACATATACTATTATCTACATGTCTTGACAATGGCAGACCAAAGAAGGTACTGCCAATCCGACAATAAGAATGCAAACCCCTACACTGGGTTAAAGATAGCCAGAACCTTCATACTTCAAGTATTTCTCCTTCATTCTCAGAGATTTGAGAGATAAACAAATCTGTTTGTGATACAGTGGAATCTTGATTTCTAGAACTCTCATTTTTTGAACCGCCTGACACAGTGTTGTTGTAACTCTAACAAAAAGTCATTTCTTCTACTCATTGAAACACTGAGTAATTTTAGCCCCAATTTCTCAAACTCTTTGATTTTTAAAACTAATTTTAGTTTCCCTTGGAGCTTTGAAAAATCAGAATTCCACTGAATATCTGGGAGAGATTTCATTCCTCACCCAGAATGGCACAAAGCCAGCTCTTGTATGGTGGAAACCTGAAGACATCTGCATGAATGATTTTCCAACCAACTTCATCTTGATCTGTAACAATGTTAAAGAGTTATACTTATTCAAGGCAGAGCTTTGGCAAGAAATTAATTATAGGGCTTCTGTTGGTTGGTCTGTCTGTTTCTCTGTCCATCTGTCTGTCAGTCAGTCTGTTGGTCTGTCGGTCAGTCTGTCTCTCTGTCTGTCAGTTGGTTGGTCTGTTTGTTTCTCTGTCCATCTGTCTGTCAGTCAGTCTGTTGGTCGGTCAGTCAGTCTCTCTGTCTGTCAGTTGGTTGGTCTCTTTGTTTCTCTGTCCATCTGTCTGTCAGTCAATCTGTTGGTCTGTCAGTCTGTCTCTCTGTCTGTCAGTTGGTTGGTCTGTTTGTTTCTCTGTCCATCTGTCTGTCAGTCAATCTGTTGGTCTGTCGGTCAGTCTCTCTCTCTGTCTGTCAGTTGGTTGGTCTGTCTGTTTCTCTGTCCATCTGTCTGTCAGTCAGTCTATGGGTCTGTCAGTCTGTTGGTCTGTCAGTCTGTCTCTCTGTCTGTCAGTTGGTTGGTCTGTCTGTTTCTCTGTCCATCTGTCTGTCAGTCAGTCTGTTGGTCTGTCGGTCAGTCTGTCTCTCTGTCTGTCAGTTGGTTGGTCTGTCTGTTTCTCTGTCCATCTGTCTGTCAGTCAGTCTGTTGGTCTGTCAGTCTGTCTCTCTGTCTGTCAGTTGGTTGGTCGGTTTGTTTCTCTGTCCATCTGTCTGTCAGTCAGTCTGTCGGTCTGTCAGTCAGTCTCTCTGTCTGTCAGTTGGTTGGTCTGTCTGTTTCTCTGTCCATCTGTCTGTCAGTCAGTCTGTTGGTCTGTCGGTCAGTCTGTCTCTCTGTCTGTCAGTTGGTTGGTCTGTCTGTTTCTCTGTCCATCTCTCTGTCAGTCAGTCTGTTGGTCTGTCAGTCAGTCTGCCTTTTAGTTGGTTGGTCTGTCTGTTTCTCTGTCCATCTATCTGTCAGTCAGTCTGTTGGTCTGTCAGTCGGTCTGTCTTTCTGTCTGTCAGTTGGTTGGTCAGTCTCTCTCTGTCTGTCAGTCTGTCAGTCAGCCTGTTGGTTTGTCAGTCAGTCGGTCTTTCTGTCTGTCAGTAGGTTGGTCTGTCCATTTCTGTACTCATCTGTCTGTCAGTCAACCTATTAGTCTGTCAGTCAGTCTGCCTTTTAGTTGGTTGGTCTGTCTGTTTCTCTGTCCATCTGTCTGTCAGTCAGCCTGTTGGTCTGTCGGTCAGTCTGTCTGTGTGTTTGTTACTACCTTATTCCAACCATCATGATATGTTGGCATCTCGTGCAACTTGCCCAGTTAAAGCGAAACCTGAAAACTGGTGTAAAGAAATTGACAAGTGCCATTTGCTCTTCGTGTCGTACAACAATCCAAGACCACAAAGACAAGCCAAGGATCAAATTAAACACGTGGTTATTGTCAACATCTAGTTTCTCTTTACAATATCAACACATAACCAAGGGGACAGGTAATGAGATAACAGAAAATCATCAGATAGAGTATCAATCAGACACAATGAAGAAAGTTCTGGTTATATCATTAGAAGGAAAAGTGCCTGATATGCTTGCAAATGACAGTACTAATAATTGAAACCAAATTCTTGGAACGCAAGTGATACAATTAAACATATATGGAAAAGAAGCCACAGCAACTAAATGTGTTAAAAAAGAAAAATTAGTATCTTAGTGATAATGTTCAAGAGTTTCAAAATACTTGTTATCCAATATACAACGTACCGATGTCATCCATTTCCTCCTCATCAGTTACATTATACTTCGCAAAGTCACTCTTGAGGACTCGCATCTGCACAAAGAACAACAAAGTGATTAATTAAAAGTAACAAGGTATTTTTCTAAAATCTCTCTACATGAAATTCTAGTCCATCACTAGTTTATCTCGCCAGTACCTATTAACACACATGGGTGCAGAGGCACTGTGACAGTAAAGTGAAACAGTAAAATGAGTGCATTGTTGAGAAATGTAAGAGGAGAGAAGTAAATAGATAAGATAAAGATAATTTGTTTAATGTCAAAATCACACAGGTCTTATAATCCCTCAAGCCAGAGGCTCGTGATAAGAAGCAAACACCAAAGCCAAGATCCTTGGATTGTTAAAAATTTGTAGAGCTTAAGTTGACTTGTTTCTCTCTCAGTAGCTGAACTCTCTTTTCGATGGAAACTTCTTTGAAGCTGCAGTTGCAACCTTGGGTGTTCACCTTAGAGAGAGTTCACTGTATTTTATTGAACATTTCAATCTCATCTTGAGTACATGTAGCTATAAACCAATGAAGTCAAAGTACTACAACTATAAGATGAATTACCAGGATGATGACAACAAATCCTATCAACAAGAACACTAACACCACAGAGTTGATAATCGATAACCAGTGGATCTGAAGAGGAACCAAGTTATCAGAATATTAATTCTCCTTCCTCATTAACATCATATCTTTAAACGCTAGTTTTAAGAATAATTGTTGTTTCCCACGGCTGTTTCGAAATGACCCAGACTGGAAACTTAGTTCACGCATGTCAAATCGACATTTTTCCATTGAAACCGCTGTGAGGTTAGGGATGTCGGCTCAACAACATCGAAGGCTGTGAGAGCCCACAGATAACCATAAGGCAAAAAGTATATGCGCCTAGCTTGCAGGAATAAAAATGTTGTGCGCAGTTATTGTTTTGGGTGTCTATCGTTAATGTTTTACCGGAAGGTTCAAATTCTTGGGCTGACAAGTTCTACAATGGGCACAATGCGTCGTTTATTTTGGGTGAATGAGATATCGCGTCTCTCTGGTACTCTTGTTAAGACTTGATGTTTTTATCGTTATCGAATTTTTCCTGAAATAAAGATTTAGTTGTGGCGTTTCCTCTATCATTTGTCATTCATTTCTGCACTAGCCCGTTTTAATCCGAATTGGTTTGCGTGGTGTTATCGTGGTCGGTAAGTAGCTAGTAAAGTAACAAGATGGCGCCAGCTTCTTCTCCGATTTCAAACTATGACCCTGTAAATGTACATGTATCCACTTCGAATGGCAAATTTGAACACGCACAGTGTCTCGGTATGACCATAACTTGGAACTAGCCACTCAGACTAGCAGATATGACTGAAAAAAAATATATAACGAACCAGCCAGTCGAGGCATGTAGAAATTCCTTCCCTCACTTGAGCATGCGATGATTACGAAACCGCGCATCACTGCACTGATCAGATGTTTATTTCATCCTAATTATTTTCACCGGCTTTCCCTGAAAAATTGTACAAGATCTGTGCAAATGTTTTATCGCCAATATAATCTTGTGATAATAATAATATATGTATATATCCGCTCCTTGGGAAAATTTTAGTTTTTACGTGATGTGATGATACCTTCGCGTTGGCCAAAGGTGAATGCAGCTTCCCTTTGAAACTGTAGAGAAACTTGGCACGATTAGCACACCTTTTCCTGCAATATGAAACTAGCCCAAACGTTGCAATTCCTGACAAATTACTTCTGCTTATGAACAAGCTAAAACGAACTACTAAATTATAACATAACAGTACAAATTTTTATGACAATTTTAGTCTGATTGCTAACTTCGGTTTCACCCAGCATCAACAAATACCCTTGAAGCTTTACCGAATTTCTGGCGAACGGTTGATGAAACCAAATGACTAATACGTAAACAGTTTTAGCTGCGATGATAAATGAGATCTGATTTTCAATTCCTTTGGAGTGAAAATTTGTGAGGATGATCCTTATGATCTTAAAGCAAATTGCCCTCCAAAGACGTCTCGAGCTCTGCCACAAGTGTCACGAGCTTGCATCCCGAGGATGAACACGACTAGCAATTAACTTCTGGCCGTCCCATAAGCGAACAGGAAGCTGTGTGATCTGCACCTCTTTCAAAGAGCAGCAAAAGCCTGGCAGAAAAAAGAAATCCAAGCCTGGAGTAAAATCTGCTTCTAATAAAGATGTCTCTGGATCTGAAAAGCAAGCAAAAATAGTAGAAGGTATGTCCGGGACAGTAAGTTTTCAACAGGACGAAAATGCCAATTTACTCTGTCAAGAAGAACAAGAGCTGAAAACTTACCGAGGGACAGAACCTTTTGCATTGAACATAAAGCATAAATTTATCCGACCCATTTGCAAAGACTCCTAGATCAACCTGTACAGACTA
Organism: Platygyra sinensis; assembly: GCA_019787425.1. Lineage (NCBI taxonomy): Eukaryota > Metazoa > Cnidaria > Anthozoa > Scleractinia > Merulinidae > Platygyra > Platygyra sinensis. The sequence continues at coordinate 48,647 of JAHPZR010007438.1, read as the reverse complement.
AATGTCAAGCATCCCACATATTTTCTACTGGTTTTTGTCTTTAGATTTTGAAATGTGCAGTACCCAGTGTCCTGTTGGCCGGTCTGTCATTGAAGATCCTAAAGTGTCTACAGAGTCAGCTCCTTTAGTTCTTCGAAAAACATTTCAGAGCTAGATTTTCACTGTCCAACATGCACTCAAATAATTATACTACACCAGCTCCCAAGCATCAAGAAGGCTGCATTCCTGGTCCCACAGTCAACCCTGTTGTAGCACCCAACACACAGTGTGACCCAGTGCCAGTAGAAAACCCAGCAATATTACCCACCCCACCAGCACCTGATCCAGCCACAAATTATGCCTGACCCAGCCACCCCCTACCAGTTGCAGAACCAGCACCATTGCCCACTCTACCAGTACCAGGTCACACTAAAACCTTTAGACAACTGACAGTACAGCAGTTACTTCACAGTTCAGCTGAGGGCTATTCAGTGGTTAAAGAGGAACTTGGGCTCTTAATTATTCACCAGTTTTACAATCACAGGATGGTGCAACTGTTCTTCCCAAAACAGGTGGTCAGGTACATATGAATTTTCAGTTCCAAATTAATGATTGTTGCATTTATGTTCAAAGTTTTAAATTAATTAATGGTAATCATGTCACTTTTTAGCAAAAATGTGATCCATGAGAACCTCCTTGACATTGATCAGGACAAAATATCTTCTTTTTGAGTTACAATTATATAATAACTTTTTGATGAATTCATTTTAAGACATTTTACCATTGCAATCAATAATGCAATTAAAATACATTATTGTTTACAGGTGTGTATTCCTGGACTTCATATCAGCTTGGGATCTTCAAAAGATTATTTTATGAGCTAGAGCAACAATGCTTTGAGCTTGAGAAAAATGAAAAGATCCAAGCCCTTAGAGCTGCCCAACAGCACCGTAACCAGGCTAAACAATTTCATGAAAATGCAAACACATTGCAAGAATTACTTAACTTACAAAGTCTGCATTCTGGTGCAATCATTCTACCTGCTTACATTACTGCAATGCAAACTCAGTGAAATAGCAAAATCAGAGGGACATCTTACCCAACAGATAGACAGAAGCCTTACATAAATTAATGAGGAGAGGCAAGCTTATCATGGGAAATCATTTATTGGCAACCAGTGCACACCTGCTGTAAGATATTCCCTCACTTGTACTAACAAGATTAACCTTCAGCAAAAACTATTCTCTTCTTCTCTACAGTTCTCTTAACACCTAGATCATTTCTCTTGACTTTCTCATTAGAGGAAGAAAATACTGCAAAGCTGTGCAATGATATTGTGTCAAAAACAAGGAGCTCTGCCCTTTCCTGATTTCTGAGGCAAGAGAGATGAGCCTGAAGTTTAAAAGCCTGTTCCAGTTGTTTACCACTTGCCACTTTGTTTATGACAGTTCAGATCAACTTGACGATGAAAATGTTGACAAACTAGGTTAGAGTGCCTTACACTCTAAATATCTTATTGGAAATTTTCCATGGACAAGGTAACAAAATTACTTTACAACTCATACATTTTTCTCCTGTTTCAGAGGAAGACATTGACAGATTTCTAGGTTTTAATCGTGAAGAGTTTCCTCGCATGTCTATAACATCCAAGCTTCACATGTTGGAAGACCATGATTGCTCACTCTTAAGAAAATGGCACATGGGTCTGGGCTTCTACTGTGAACAAGGGGTTGAAGGCATCCATTCAGAATTGAACCTTCAAGCAGAGCACTTCGACCATGTGAAGAAGGAAGAAGTTAGGCTACTACACCAAATAATGTCAACCATCACATAGCCACCAGTCCAACAATGGCAGGAAAGGCTCCCAAACCTAAAGAGCGAAATTTAAAGCGGAAAGCAAATGAATAAACTTGTGAGAAACATGTAATTATGTATAAGCTCAACTGAAGGTATAGACATCGTAATTAACTTGAAGACAATAGAGAAAATCAGCAACTAAATAACATGTAATTTAAAATACAGTGTTCGTAAACATGACCTGTAAATTTTTAGTGTGAAAACAGCGCCCATGTTCGAATTTTTGTACAAAAGAGGCCTTTTAACTTCTATTTTTTTTCAGCTAATGTGACTTAAGTCCTGAAATAAATTAGTCTTTATTTATTAGAACGTGTAATCTTGACGTTTTCTACCGATTTAACCACCTTCCTCCCAAAAATTTATACCACGAACATTCAAAATGGAGTCGCGTAACGGCTGATCATGCAATATTAAGTGTGGCTCAAACAGACATTAAAACAATTCGGATTAAAACACTCACCTCACTTCTTGATTAAGGAACAATCAACATCTTCTCCCACGATGCTAGTTTCCTTGGGAAAAATTCGGGCCTTTCTAAATCAGCAACGAAACATTCAACTAGATTTTCAAAAGGTAGTCATCTTTGTATCCGCCATAGCAACGCGTTTTGGCCGATTTTCGTCTAAATTCGAACGATTTTCCTCAAATTTTCGACATCAACAGCTTCTTTGACCGCCATTGAAATCGCATCACTTGTCCTTTCTTGAATACATTATCTACAGGGCAAGATTTCATTGGTTGAATGTACCAAAGCAACCTAGTTGCCATGGACGCGAACATTATGCGAATAGTTTAACGTGTATTAACTAACGCGGAAAATAATTAACTTGGTCAGATAAAGAGTGCGCATGTGCGAACTAAATTTCCATTGCGAAACAGCCGTGTTCCCGCTTTAGTATTTTGCTATCAGTATATAGTACTAGAATTAATATTAGCATAACTTGTTTATTTGTTTTAGTAGAAATAGTGCTCGTTTTAGATTACTTATGAATGGTTATTTAATATTTTAAGTTACACACGGCTCGATGGAAGAGCATATTTTATATGAAATTGATACCGTGTATAAATAAAGCTTATGTATGTATGTATGTATGTATGCACCAAGACCGTTTTCCTTCTCTGGCTAGTTAATGACTTTTTTTATTCTCACTGATGACTTCTCTCCTTGATAATGTGATAATTTTAAAGAGGAAAATAGATGTCCATCACTCTTGGCATTTAAAGGTTGATACTTAGTAATTAACTGAGTAAGACATACATGTCCAAATTACACCCAGTCCTTGACACGTTGCCAAAAGGGGTGATGGTTTGTGACAGGTCGCAATGACCCGCAAACAACACAAATAAACAAGTGAAAACAGTCCTCGTTCTAAAATAATGACCCCACAAACATTTGTGTAAGTGTGGAGAGTGACACTCAATCGCCAACATGTCATGAACTGACAAACAGTGATGATTCGTTGTGATTCATCACAAACCATCAACAGTTTGGCGACCCGTTACGGATCGGGTATATTGGACAACCCTCAAGTGAGAGGGTCAGTAGGGAAATGCTTAACCTAAGCACATGGTATACAGACATAGCCACTCCTGTTTTGTGGAAATCTAGAGCCAAATATTACAACACACAAAAAACAACCCGACAAACCTCCATTGGCAATTTAGTTTGTAAATTAAACTACTTGAAGGCGAGTGTTTTGAATGGCCATGGGTTTCATTATATGTTTTCAGCAAGGGAACAACAGTATTCACAGGTGGGAAAAGGTTTTTGAACTGGACTTCTTTATAAGAAATATTTATGCTAGATGGTCAAACCAGGCAGGCACAATCGTCCTACCAGCCGGTCAATTTGCCTTGTACCCGGCCAGTTATGAAATCCCAGAAATTGGCACATGCTATATAGACTGTCGATGTAAACTGGGCCAGAGAACTTTATCCAAACTAGTTCACCTTACACATCTGGCCAAATAAAGCATATGCACTCACATGTCTAACAGCCATGAAAATTTATTGGAACAAAAGAAAGTTTTTACATAAGAGAAGAGTTTAACTCTCAGAGGATTGGTTCGGTAAACCAACATGGCCGTCGTTTCTTTGTTTCGTAACACCAAAGAATACATATGTATGGCTGCCATAATGTTATATCCACATGCTCCATACATGCCAGTTCATAAAAATAAATATAATTATTATTTACTTCTTTAAGATTACATTCACAGGACTGTACAGTGGTACACTATCTAGCAGAGAATTGCTTTTAATAGTTCAATGAATCTGGAAAGGTTGCAATACTAAATATTCTTTTACCTCCAAACTCTTTGGGAAAAAGTTTCCAGCTCCTTTTGTTTTCAATCTGTCTGAGTACGGAGTACTTTGTAAGATAAGAGAGGAATGATATCATTAGATGATAGAAAATTATTAATCTCAATCAATCATCCCCATTAAAAATGGTTGGTAGAAATTGTACAAAAATAAAAGGAAGACAGGACAAGATGTTTTATCAGACCATAAAAGCATTTTGGCAAGTTCCCATAAGAGGCACTGATAGACTCACCCACCCAGTGCTCCCAACAAGACCAGCTACCCTCCAGGCTCCTGTAGGTATTAGGTTGTGATTTGCCAGTTTTAACATTATGCTAGCAGTTTTCAAAAGTTACTGGTAGGCCAGGCTTTTACAGGAATTTGTTATGGGCCTCTTAAATGGTGCTACAAAAGAGCAGAGACCTATGAAAAATCTTACTGAAAACAGCGCTACACCATGCGGGAACACCTGGTCTATAACCAGGTGATTTAATCTGTATATCACTCTGTTGCACTTACTTAGTAGAACTCCACATCACACTGTATGTGAACTGCACTTTTAATGGCAACTGCACTTCATCAAGGGATACTGCCTGATGATTGGCAGTGCTAACATTAGCTGAAATAATCTGAAAAAAAGACACTAAAATAATTATGGGTCGCCATGAAGCTCCAAGGTCTAAAGATCTGGAATTCCCTTCACTTCTTTGTCAAGTTTTCCCACTTTTAAGAATAAAACTGCTAGTCAGAGTTCATAGTAAATAACTACTGAATTGGCAAAGCCACACTCTGTAGCACTATCTATGCATGTAACCATGTTGTTACATAAGAGGTTACCTCAATTATAAGCCAGGTGGTTTCTAGAGGTCACCTTGCCATACATTGAAATGTGTTTAAGTAACAAGGAAAATAAACAGAATCTTGAATCTTGAATCTAACAGTTGAAAAAGATTGGCAGATATTTCCAATGTTGAGTGACCATATGTTTTTTAATCTGGTCATGGTACATGTCTTTGTGATAATTTGTTCCTCTAAGGTTTGGTATTGCAATATGTCCCAAGGAATCAAGACCTGGTTTAAGTCCAAACAAATTAAGGTCGAGGACCACTTTTACTGAGCACTGTCAGGGCTGTATATAAGAGCTGGCAGCCGGTGAAGTTTGCCAAGTTCTCTGCCAGGTTTCTCCCGCTACTTTTATTGCTTAACGAGTCACGATATGTCGAGGAGATGATGTTTATCAGGTCCCACAACCATCTACTTTTCACAAAACTGCGGCTACTTAAAAACTTAAAGAAAACGCTGACTGTGTCTTGGGAAACTGAAGTCAAACACTTCTATATCAATTTTGTTTTTGTTTCAAATACCTGATCTCCATTAAATTCAATGTTAAAGTTCAAGTGAGCCCACAAAAAGACTTTGTGGCTGTGAGGCAGGAATCCACTTTCTTCTAAATGACCAATAAAGCCCCGCAGAGGCAGATCATCTGTACAAAAAAAGGTAAGAAATAGTTTTAAAAAAGAGGAACGTTGTCACTGATTGATTCTGCTGAAGATGACCAAAAAAGAACCAAAGGATGGGGAAGACAAATAGATGGTAAAATGTACACAAACCCTACAACTCAAAAGAATGTAACCTGTTTTGCACCCAATCAAGTTCACACCCACAGAGTTTGCACCCCAGAACTCATTAATATAAATGATCTATTTTGAGTTCACTTTCACCTTCAAAGAACTAAACAATGAGAAATAAACATGTTTTGTGTGATTTTGTTTCATTATGCCCACAATGCTGTCTCTTTTGGTCAGTAAGAGAACAATTAATTTTTAAACACTTGATTGTTAGTTAGGTTGATGTGGGTGCAAACTCAGAGGAAGAGAGCTCACTTGGGTACAAAACCAACAGCTACTCTGAGATCATCTAAGAACTGATTTGCTTTTCACATAGCATACCTAAAACAAATTCAAAGTAATACAGATCTTCAATAGCTTCTCGTAGCTGATCAATGTCTTTTGTCTGAAGTTCCACATTACATAAGGCTTTGTTGTCAACTGGTTCTAGAAAACAAAATCAAAACTATGTTTACAGACTTCCAATAAATTATAATTACACTTCAAATAAAAATATTAAGCTCATTACACAATGCAAATTAGATCAAGTTTAACCTCTTACTAACTGAGTGCGAGGGCCATACTGGGAAATATTGACCCAAGGTCGTGGCAGTACAGACCAAGAGCAAACAAAAACGACCAAGGGCCAATATTCCCCAGGCTCAAGCAAGCTAGGTTAGTAAGTAGTTTATTATATGGCACTTGGGTCAAGCTTGTTTTGAATTTGTCGGCTTTAGAAAACAAAAAATACACAGCTTATCACTGTTTCCATGGAAACGGTCTATATGGCGAAATCCCGACCAAGAAAGAACCAATCAGAACACTCAGATTTCCCTCAAGACTACCTTGTCATATAATAAATTTTAATAGTTTCATTATGGAGCAGATCCCAACAAACAAATTGATGGAAACTTTCACAAAAATGATTTCAGCAAGACAAAATTGAACATTACAAAATTCAACAAAACAGTGGTTTTTTTTTTAAGCAGTTGGCCCTCAAAATGAAGACCTCACAATCGTAGATAGGCTTTCGCAGTACAGCCATAAAAAATTGTAAGCCTTAAATTGAAATTGGACTTAAAGGTAGAAACAATACATAACAGACCAATTTTGATATATTAAAATTCACCCTCACCCAATAGACCTGAGCATGAGGCTCTGGTCAACGAACCCCATGAACTCTGTAGTTTTTCCTCAGAGCCTCGTATGAGGTCTATTGTGTTACGCTGAATTTAAAACATTGAAATTGGTTAAGCTTATTAAATGCATATATTAAGCTTACGTTTAAAATTAATTTCGTGCATTGCAACTGCCATTCTGTCCCCATCCAGGACTTCTCCCAGTGTTAAACTGCGATGTTCCACCTAAAAACGAATTTGAAATAACTGTATTTAAATAAAAATTAGCGATCACGCTTGTTATATTAAATTAGCAAACCAGCTGAGCTCACCTCGGTCGACATTTGCAGGACAACAATTTACATGAATCACCCCAACGAAGGAGGGCATTTAAAAGATATCTAGCGAAAAGAAGTCCAGCAATTCTTTTCCTGATGTGCAATAACCCTTGCTATAAATCATGATCAAATATATATACCTTATCGGGTCGACACACTGGTAACGAGTAATAATGGTAGGTTTCTTGTGGGTTGAAGTAAGGTCCAACTTTGTTGACATACAGAGGTACCTGCAAATGGGCAGATTACTTTGAGTTATCGTTGCAAGATAAGAAGAAAACTTTAGATGATTTCTATACCTTATCTCCATCTTTATAATTCGCTGCATGAGTGAGAAAAGGAGTAAATAAAGTAGTCACTATACACAAGCTGAGAAAATTGAAAGTCGCCATGATTGAACACTGAGTTTGCAAGGAGTGATGGGAAAAAATGAAACGTGGCTCTTTTTGGCTTCCATGGGTGCGTGGGTGCCTGGCCAGAAAAATCCGGTATAAACCTTGAAAGTCAGATACATTAGAGATTGTCTACCTGGAAAGGTACTTCTTTCTTCCTACTTTGAAAGGGACGGCAGAAATTTTATTATCATTTCCTCTTTTTTACTAGCGCAGTGGAATCTCATCAGAGGAAATTGGAAAAACAACATATAAACGGAAGAAACTGAACACAGAAAGGCTGACTGTACGGTTGGGGTTAACTGTACGGTCAGCCTTTCTGTGTTCAGTTTCTTCAAGCCTTTAAATTTGCTGATCAGAACCTACCAGGTTCCGGTACTTTTGATTTGTCCGTTGGCCCTTTCTAGAGTTTAAAGCTTTTTGTTCATATAAACGGAAACCTAGGGCCAAGGCTGCTGCCTAACAGGAGCCCGGCAGCCTGGAGCACCCAAGAAAGTCCGTTGGGCGCCTAAGTTTTTGAAGCATCTCCCAAAACATTACTTGTTGGGCTCCTAACTTTTTGGCTTTTGTCCTTCTGGGCTCCTTGAAATATTGTCAGGCAACAGCCTTGCCTAGGGCTTTCAGGGGCTACTGGCTGGCGCTATGGGGCAGCATCTTTTTTTTGACAGGAAACTGCCCCTAAACATTTCGGTACCAATTGCTGCTGTTTCGATAGTCCCCTAGCCTACGAATGCAGACGTATTCCGGACGCAACGTGATATGAGAGGGCAAAAACTGGACTAGCGCTATCAGTAATAATCAACCTCGTTCCCAGGGCTTTTCCCTTTGAAATTGGGATTATGACAATGATAAAAATCGATTATTTACCCAGGATAACCCTTCAGTACAAAGTACTGCTATACTGTTAATGACTAGAAATTAAGAACTAATAAATAAGAATTATCAAGATATATAAAATAAGAAACACACCGGGGATACACTTTAAGACAAAAATACACAAAATTAAAAACCAGTCTCTACTTGCACAAATCCCATAATACACGTCTTTCACCCCCCCCCCCCCCCCAAAAAAAAAAAAAAAAAAAAATTGCATAGGCATTGTTTTAGATTACTCTTGGGACATGTTCACGTCCCAGGAGAAATTGCAAACAAAGAGTATGCAAAATTTTGGGGGGGTAAAAGAGGTGCATTATGGTATTGTGCAAGTAGTGAATTTTAAAATAAATTATTACATGGCTTGTGTTTGTAGGTGATATAACGCGCGCTTTGATTGGTTAATTGTCACTGAATTGTGGGGCATTATTCTCCCGTAATGCCCACGGGCCGATTACGAGCTAGCAAAAGCAAAGCAAAAAGTTATTAAAAAACCATCTTTATTGTTTTTGTTGGTGCCATATAATAAATAAATATAATCTCGACCGTTCGGTCGTTACGGGAAAATCTCAAACCTCGGCCTACCGTATTGACCTCGCTATCGTTCGGTCAATACGGCAAGGCCTCAGTTTGAGATTTTCCCGTAATTTATATTAAGTAGTAAATTACGAGTAATAATCGTCCATGAAAACTCTATAATTAATGTTTCTTAAACTCAAAGAAAAAGATCTATAGAAAATAATAATAAAAATCGAATATCACAATTCTACAGACTGCATTTCGGGGAATTGATTTCGAGGCTTCGGGTCTTTAGGGAACGGATCATGCGTTTGCAGGACTCTGACCATCAAAGACTAATATAGCCGCAATACGAACTCATGTTTGGAGAGCACGCACACGAGCAGCTGGATGGGAGGAGGGGGGGCATCCATTTGAAAAGGTTGAAGAAAGTCTGAGGAGACCAATCTGGGCGTGGTTCGTACGTCCTTTGATCGAGCCTTAACCTAAAGATACGTTGATGGCTAAAAATAGTGAGAAACGTGAAACTGCAAGGGACCGTATACAATAAGCACTGCCAACGCAGCCACTCTGCAAGTTACGTGCGTTGGCTCTTTGGCTGGCGTTACATATCTTCGCTACACAGTGCTGACGAGTCCAAACAAGAACGAAACAGCTGTCCACTGTTGCGATCCTGCTTTGTCGGTTCTTAATTGTCATGTTTGGTGTCTCAAAACGTCTTTCCTGAAGTATCAACCTAGCAGTTTAATTTATTTTCTTTTCTAAAAATTAGTGGCGTATCAATCTGAGCACCCCGAGTGAGACCAAAATCCATGATTAAATCACTAAGCGAGACGACGGGCAGTCCTGACCATGTGACCTTTTCCTCGAGATCGGTAGGAGAGTAGAAGCCGCCCGCGGGAAATATTTCCCACCAGACTCCACCCAGATGACTAGTATTCCAGCCTTTGCTTAGTCCGTCGAACAAAACCGCGAGAAAAAATGGCCGCGCGAGATACTGGGGGCAATGCTTGATAGCTCAGTTCACGAACAGTTCACGTAGAGTAGCACTCCACCGGTATCGGAGAGGTCATCGGTTCGAATCCCGTTCAGGTCTGAATTTTTTTAACGCTTTAATTTCACAACCACTTAAGTTGTGTGTATAACTGCGATGATGAACCATATCTTCAAGTAGAGATGATTTCCATGGGATTATAGGTTACCATAGCAGCAATATAGCCCTAAATTATGCAAGTATACACCTCGGAAAAACCACTTACACACGTCATATATGAATTGCCTACCAGAATTTTTCGAGACATTTTGTGGTATTCTACATGACACAATAACCTATCCTTCACGCTTCACGTGGCAGTTGCCTCTTGATGTGCAAAAATGGCGTATGGTGGAAAAAGTTAAATCGAAAAAAGATGCTCGCAAAGCTCCAGAAAAACTGGTTCTTAATTGGAATCGTTGTGGTGATCTGCTTAGCCAAGTTTGCACCTTTCATCGGGGCAAAAGGTGGTGTTCTTAAGCCAGAAATCACTGTAAAATATGTTGCCGTCTCCGCCATCTTTTTCAACAGTGGACTCTCACTGAAGTCAGAGGAGCTGAAAAACGCCCTTAGTAATGTTCGACTACACGTCTTCGTTCAAAGCTTTACTCTGGCCTTTGTACCGGGATTGGTGTCGTTGTTAGTGAAGCTTTTGGAACTCACTACCTTGAACGAATGGCTTCTTAAAGGCCTTCTTGTAGTGGGCTGTATGCCTCCACCAGTGTCATCTGCTGTGATTTTAACAAAAGCTGTGGGGGGAAACGAAGCCGCAGCGATCTTCAACTCGGCGTTCGGCAGCTTCCTGGGAATATTTGTTACTCCATTTTTACTGCTTGTGCTCCTGGGTTCTTCATCAGCAGTACCTTTCCTGTCCATTTTGAGTCAGTTGTCAATGACTGTCGTTGTTCCACTCTTAGTCGGTCAGTTCATAAGAAGGTATATAAAAGACTGGATGGAGCAAACTAAGCCACCATTTGGTACAATCAGCAGCTGTGTGTTACTTCTAATAATCTATACAACATTCTGTGACACATTTTCTCACAAGAGTGCTGAGATCGATTCTTCTGGCTTGGTTGCAGTAGCAGTGTTTATAATTTGTTTACAGTGTTGTTTACTAATGCTTACGTTCTCCCTAACAACAATGAAAGATTCGTCGTTCACACCAGCAGATACAGTGGCAATTATGTTCTGTTCAACTCACAAATCTCTCACATTAGGAATTCCCATGCTCAAGATAGTATTTTCAGGGTACAAATATCTCTCGCTTATTTCCATTCCACTGCTTATTTATCATCCAGTGCAGATATTGCTGGGGGGTCTTTTGGTCCCAGTAGTAAAGGCCTGGATGATCAGTGCTCAGCAGCAAGGAAAGCTGGTAGTGAATGCAGCTGTTTAGTGTTGACAATGCTCAGTGCTTAAATTTATGAAATTCCCATAACCTAATCTGGGTTTTATCCTAAGTTTAAAAGAATATGTTCAAGAAAATGTCTAGGTCTCTCCCATAGAAGGGTTTTAGTTTGACACCCCCCCCCCCCCCTCCTTAAAGGGCTCAAAGAAAACTTGAATTCCAGCTTTCCTTTGCACAAGGTGCTCTCAAGTTTTGAGTGCCCTGGGCAAGTCTTAGCTTATCTTTCTTTTATTTAGTTGACCAATGACTTGCCCGATACCTCACTCATTGGGAATGAAAAATTAGTTGTGCGACAGGAAAATTTGCTTGTCCTGGACAACCGGAGTGTTTTTTTTTTCTAGTTCAGCCTTGCCTTTTAGTGCCTCTTTCCCCACATTGATTGAGAATTTCCAGTAACGTTTCTTTGATAGGATATGGATATTTCCAAGACAAGCATAGTATGAAGCCCATGGTAATGTGAAGGGGGAGGGGGGGTTAGTATTATTATTTATCAGGGATTTTGGTATTGGGCTCCAAATATTTATTCAGAGCAACAGATAGGAGGGTAGCCAGAAGTTTATGCATGGTGCACAATGACAAAATTAGTGTCTGAGGCATGTAGAGTAATGAAACGACAAACATGATTTGTGGATAAATCCGTTGTTAATTAATATACAGGATAAATTAAATTTGTTCAATTTCATGCATGAAATGTCATCTTGACCCTCAAGCATCACCTCTGTGCTACCCATTTTAGACGTAGGAATTACATATTGCAAGGTATTAACCCTTTAGTGCCCAAGGGGTCTCCCTTTGACGAGTAAAATCGTCTGGCGTTAGATAGAGTAAAATCTATAAGTCACTCTTGGGCATTAAAGGTTAACTCAATAAGTAATAATAGGAACATTGGAATATTAAATTTGTGACTGCTTAAGAAAACATAAGAAGCAAACAGTAATAAATATAGTGGTTAAACGGGTCTGTTGTAAACACTGTAATGCAAGGAAGAGGAGATTGACTTTAAAAATGTTGTTAAACAGTAAAAATGAGCTACTACCTATAATAAGCATTTGCATTTGTGGTTGTGAACTGTAGAACAATATTATTCTAGGAAAGGAAAGCCATAATAAAGAGCAGTTATCATAACTTAGTATTTCATTAGATTATTACATGCCTAAAGGAAACAGTAAAGTAAAATTATTTGGACTGGACCTCCGCTGATTTTCACAACCTTCCCATTTTTGCCCTGTTCACTATGGGAAATTCCTGAAAAAGGCTATTGAAGGAAAAAAAAAACAAGATGTGTCTGAAATTACGTACAAGGAAATTACCTTCTAGGAAATGAAAGCCATAATAAAGAGCAGTTATCATAACATAGCATTTCATTACATTATTACATGCCTAAAGGAAAAAGTAAAGTAAAATTATTTGGACTGGACCTCTGCTGATTTTCACAACTTTCCCATTTTTACCCTGTTCACTATGGGAAATTCCTGAAAAAGGATATTGAAGGAAAAAAAAACAATATGTGTCTGAAATTACCTACAAGTACATTGAGCAAGACTTTGAATCTTTGACAAAGGTATTGTCACAGGCAGAACTCAGGAAATTGTCCTTTTTGTAATGAATTTGTCTTTCCAATATTTCAGAATGCCAAAAAGGCTCTTTATTCATATTGCCAATATGAATAAAGAGCCTTTTTGGCATTCTGAAATCCTGACTTCACTTAAGTGGATCTTTGCATGTATGGACAGAATGTGGAGAAAGCTCTTCTTTTTATGGATGTGTTTACTGTGCCATCCTGGGAGAGTAGAAAATACAGTACAAACAGTAGCTGGTCCCCAAAAATAACTAAAAAGCTCAACTAAGTTGGGTGATCACCAATGGTGAAATTATTAGAGTGACTAACCATGTCATAAAGCTGCCCCATCATTGTGGAATTTTTTTCGACCTGGTGTACTATTACCCAGGGGGTACTCCCATACAAAAAGAACGGGATTGGTCATTTGAAATTTGAAAAAGAACCTGAGGTACCAAAATCATGTCTTGTGGGTGTGGCTTGAATTTTTTTCACCCCTGAGAGGTACCAAATATTCTAAAACCACACATTTCCAGTCATAGGCTTAAATATACTGTAAAAACTCCTCCACACTGCTGTGGGCTTTTTTTAGGCTGAACACCCTGTGTGGCAACAAATCGCTTGTTAACTCCCAGTATCTCTTCTAGGGACTATCAATACTGCTGAATTGTGATGAGTTGTGATTTGACAAATATAAAAACTAACACCCAATTTAATCCAAGTATGCACTATAGTTCATTTCAAACTAAAATTATTAACATGGGCCTAGCCAGGATTTTTCAAAGGGGGGGTCACACTGACTCATACAGAGGGTACTCATAAGATTGTCACCTGAATATTGTAGGTTGTTTGCTTACAAAAAGGCTTAGGGTCTCTACAAAGGGGGGGTCACGTGCACCCCAGGACCCCCCCTGGCTACGCCCTTGATTAAAGTCCATGACCTGTATAAACACCAACAAAGCTAGGCACCAGCAGCCTCCCTCCCCCCTTCCCCTCCCTTCCTACATGCTGCCCTGGGGCTACCATTCAAAAACCAGGCATTGTAACAACCAGAACAACTGCGGGTCTTTTCTCTTAGATGCCGTTTAATGACAAAACACATTCCGAACAACACGTGGCACTACAGAAAGCGATGCTACTGTGCATTCGCAAAACTGAACAGTACTATTACAGGTCACGGCTCGTCCCCAGAGCCCACGATCCTTCTGGCCTCTGGTTGGGATCGAGAGCTCTGGTTTGGTCCAAAACCGGAAGTCCGCGATTCACGGACTTCCCATCAAATCTAGCAAATCTGATTGGTTGAGAATTCGAAACGAATACTCTGCGCATGCTCAGAAAATCGGGTCCGGCCAGAGCTCTCGATCCCAACCACAGGCCAGAAGGATCGTGGGCTCTGGGGACAAGAATGTATTACAGGTATAAAAAATAGGGAAAGAACAGAGCATATGTTATATTTTGTTGGATACTCAAAAGAGCTGGAGTCGAAGTTTAAAAGTGCTCAGCCAGACCACAATCCATTCCCCTCGTTCGATCGCTTCCGGATCGGACCGGTGCGAGACTCGTGCGAGACCGGTTCGCAACATTTCGACGTGAGGAGAATGGTAAGTAGCATAGCTGCATCACAACGAGGCAACAAAACATGGCTTTCGGAAATAGGCCGAAGAAGGAAGCTGGGAAAGTCCTCCGGAAAATGACTTCACTGGAGCCAAGGTTTTGTGAAAACTCTTTGTGAAGTTAGGAAAATTGTAAAGGAAGAGTTGAAGTAATGTCTGTACCACCACGATGGCTAAACTGCCCCAGGAAAAGTAAAGTGATCGCAGGTTTGTAAAGAATACACAAAAAACTGCTTTGAAGATTATTGCGCGTTCTCTGTTTTAAATGTCAATAAATTGGAATCAGTGGGTATTTAATAAGGAAGATCGCTGTAAGAAGGAGGAACAATGCACTTCATTTACATTTATTTTAATGGTAACAATGATTTGTGAAATTTTCACTCTTCACATGTCTGTGTTAATTGTTCTTGCCTCTCGAGTGAAGTGAATCGAAGCTGTGAAACAACATCTAAAGATTAGTGCCAAATAAGCTTAATCAAAACGAATCAAAAGAAAACAATAGAATTATTAGCTCCAACAGTATGTTATGGTACAGTGGCTAACTATTTCGTGGTGTAAGTAAAATCACTCAGGTTCACTATCAAGTGCTGTCATACTTTGATGCACATTGGCCGTTTTCACACTAGAGGACGAACAAATCGTCTGGCATTTGTTCGTCTGATGTGAATTTATGTCGTACTGTCGTTGACTTGTTGGTCTCCACGGCCAAATCGTCTCGGAAAAATCATTTTTCCAGACAGACAAATATCAGACGATTTGTTCATCGAAAAATTTGTTTGTCCTGTTTGCACATCAGATGATTTGTTTATTTGAGATGATTTGTCCATCCAGACAATTTGTTCATCCTGTAGTGTGAAAACGGCCATTGTTTTCACACTAGAGGACAAACAAATTGTCTGGACAGACAAATCGTCTGGCATTTGTCCGTCTGATGCGAATTAATTTTGAACTGTTGACGACTTGTTCGTCTTGATGGGCAAATCGTCTTGGAAAATCTCTTTCCAGACGGCCAAACATCAGATGATTTGTTTTTCAAAAAATTTGTTCGTTTGCACATCAGACAATTTATGGGTCTGAGACAATTTGTCCATCCAGATGATTTGTTTGTTCTCTAGTGTGAAAACGGCCATTAATTGTTATGTTATGTCTTTATTGGTGAAAGTCTACCATTTTATGTTATTTGTGCCTGGTTAATGTAAGGATTCTTCATCAAGCTATTCATAAAGAAAAGTGGGATCGTAAAAGCTCTGGTATTCCATTGGTGTTTATTTTTAAATAGCGGCACTGATTAACTAATAGTTTTTTGGGGGGGCAAAAGGTTGGGGGCGTCATTGTCACATTTTGGTTATTACTTTTTGGTCATTATTGACAGGTTGTGCACAATTTTGCTGGAACTTCATAATTTTTATGATGTTATGTTTTGACCCACCAGCCTTAGTAATGAAAATACCAAATACTTTTTGAATTTTTCTGTCAGATATATTTCTTGCATTCAAGACAACATTAGGACCCCGCTTTGATGACGAAATCCCTTAGGCAAACCGATTTCAACTGCCTATGCTGTTTGCATACCTTCAGTCATTAAAGGTTAGAGTGTACTTTGCTTTAAGTGAGAGAGATGAGTCAGACAGTTGCAGGGTTAAGCTGTCGCATAATCCGGACTGGCTCACCACCCTTGGCGCTTTACTCTGGTTTATTTAGAATGATCAGTGGCAAGAAGATATAATTGCCACTTCTCTTAGAGGAGATCAGCAATCCATCAGGTTGTCCTATCAATGTCCCAATACTATCTCAGAATAGTGTCTTGCCTTAGAACACAACACCACGAGCCTTTTCAGGGTTCAAACCTGGACTCATTGAGTCCAGCAGGGTTCGTACAGGTCATGGAAAACCTGGAAAGTCATGGAATTTTACAATTTCATTTTCCAGGCCTGGAAAGTCCTGAAATTTAGGTGTAGGTCATGGAAAGTCATGGAAAATCAGTATGTTTTCTATGAATGAAAGGCATTAAGATCCAAAGTTGAAAAATTAATTGGCAAGTCCAAAAATCAAATGTAATTTCAGCTGAATAAATGATTCTTTTGACACTACTGCCGGAGGGAAATAGCTTAACTTAGGTCATGGAATATTTCAAAAAGTCATGAAAAAAGTCATGGAAAGTCATGGAATTTTGACAGGTCATAAGTGTACGAACCCTGTCCAGTGCACTAATGATGAGGCCATTGTACATCAGTTTTAGTGGTAGGGCTATGGTCGATAGTGGTAGGGTTTGGGGATATTTTGTAGGGTCAGGGCTAATAACACAGTTTAGGGTTAGGGTTAGGGCTGGTAGCAGTGGTAGGGTTCAAGTTGAAGGTTAAGGGTAGCCTGCAGTGTGCAAGTGTATTTTAGGTGCACAAGTGTATATTTTTGTATTAGGCCGTCATCTTGGATTAAGTAACTGTGGAGGATTTGTGGCAAGGAAATATTTGCTGAGGGAGCAGGCATGAAGTGGGAAAAGTGGGTAAGGGAGGAGGGGGACCATATTGATGTGATAAGCTAGATTCTTGGACTGAGATTTTCTGTAATTCAGCCGTGGTCTTGACCCTTAAAACATCAACTGGTTGCCTTCACACTAAAACTGTTCAATAAGAGCTTACAGATTTTAAAGGGATTTTAAAACAGAGATAGAGATCTCACAGAAAACTGAAAATTCTCTCGTTAAATCTGTTTAAATAATATCTACTTAATGTCTACTGTATGGATCCTGTGTGTGTCTAGCCCTAAGCTTAACAACCTACTTATTATTATGCATTTGTGCACATCATGTTCATCTGCTCTCAGAAGCAAAGTTTATGGATGAAGTAGAAGGCATAGACATTGTACATTCGCCAAAGAGAGAAGAAATCCAAGAAATCTGTCAAAAAATGTGCTCATGGGAAAGGTAAGCTTTGTTGTGAAAGTTATGTAAAAGTAGTAAAACAAAGTGGTTAGGTTTTTTCCCTCAGTCTGCATTTTTTTGAAAATTGGGCTCAATTCCCTGAAACTGTTTTTAAATCAATTTGCAGTGAAATACTGCCCACTGAAAAAGTAGAGGTTAGCCACCCTTTGAGCAATTTAGGGTCTGCTCGCACGTGCCTTGAATAGTCCTTGAAAAAGCATCAACCCCTTGAAAAGTCCCTGAAAATTGAAAAATTTGCTCAAGTCCTTGAAAAGTCCTTGAATTTTTCCCCAGCAGTCCTTGAATCTTATTGAAAGGTCCTTAACTAATTGAAACTTCATTAACACAACGTTGTCTTGCGCAGAGAGAACTTTGAAAGCTCAGCAAGACACAATTTTATGCATGAAATATTGTGTGAAACTGTTTCAAGTTCGTGTGGTGACTTCTGATGTAGTTCATTGTTGTTATTTCAGTGACATACCTTAAGAACCATGCCCTCCAGAGTTAAGGTATTGCAATAACCTGTACCCCGTACTATTTCTAAGTGGTCTAATGTGAGTCAACTCGTGCAACTCGATCCAAGAATACGGCTAACGGGTTCCATTTTCGAAAAATCATTTCACTCTTGCATTCTAGAAAAGACTAGTAGGTTTCAAACCTACTAGTCGCAACAGTGAATTGATTTTTCGAAAATGGAACCTGTTAGCCGCATTCTTAGATCGAGCGAGTGAGTTCAATATTCGAATAATCAATTCATTATAATTGCATTCTTGAAACAACTAGCGGGTTGAAGTTTCATATAATCAGTTCATTTATGCAATCTTGAGGGGTACGCTTCACTTAGTTTGGCTGTAACTGCCTTGTACAGCATAGTTAACCACACGAAAGTACTGCTCAATAGCTTTCATTTGAATGGTCACACACTAGGGTTTCATCAACAGACTTAAAAGTTAGATTTAACTTGTACAGCATAGTAAACATCCATATATATGTACATATGGTATGCGAAACGGGAACAATTTTTCATACCTTTCTCTTAGTACGTCTGATAAGCGTACTAAGGAGTTTTTGCTTTTTGACCGTTAACTTTATGGCGCTCTTTCCGGCACTGTTTTCCATGGTCACTTGGTAGCTTTACTAATTGGGTTTTGGTAACTTACCATTATGGTGGTCCCGTTACTGTTATGGTCAGTTAAGCTTGTCCCTTACTTTTGGTAACTCTTACTTTGTCGTTGGTAATTTAGAATTTCCAGCCACTTTTTTTAAAAATAAATTGTATTACTTTTCTAGGCGTACTAAGCGTACTGAGGATTCAATATCAAGATGCCAAAAACACTGCCGTACTAGGTGTACTAAAGATACGATATCAAGATGTCAAAAACACTGCAGAATTAGGCATACTAAGGATACAAAATCAAGATGTCAAAAACACTGCCATACTAGGTGTACTAAGGATACGATATCAAGATGCCAAAAACACTGCTGTACTAGGCGTATTAAGCATACTAAGGATACGATATCAAGATGTCAAAAACACTATACGATATCACAATGTCTAAAACACTGCCGTACTAGGCGTATTAAGGATACGATATCAAGATGTCAAAAACACTGCCGTACTAGGCATACCAAGTGTACTAAGGATAGCTCTGCCGTACTAGGCGTCCTAAGGATAGAGTAGAATAGTTAATATGCTAGGATACAATATCAAGATGTCAAAAACACTGCTGAACTAGGTGTACTAAGCGTACTAAGGATACAAAATCAAGATGTCAAAAACACTGCTGAACTAGGTGTACTAAGCATACTAAGGATACAAAATCAAGATGTCAAAAACACTGTTGTACTAGGCATACTAAGCGTAAATATGCAAAGATGTTTGATTCAGAGAAAATTTTTTCCTTGAGGGAAGCTGTTACCTGTTCAAAAAGTCAATTGTAGTCTGCTCATAAGACTTGGTTCTATTCAATTCTAGCAATTTATTGTTTTGGAAAACTGCTGAGCTTAAGAGTGGAAAATGAAAATTTTGGAAAGGAGCGTGCTGAGTGGGATATTTTCAGATT
Organism: Platygyra sinensis; assembly: GCA_019787425.1. Taxonomy (NCBI): domain Eukaryota; kingdom Metazoa; phylum Cnidaria; class Anthozoa; order Scleractinia; family Merulinidae; genus Platygyra; species Platygyra sinensis. The sequence continues at coordinate 29,068 of JAHPZR010007438.1, read as the reverse complement.
TTCCATAGTTTTGGCATTAACTATGGTTTTGGCTACATCTATCATTACATTTATTGCATTCCAAAAAATAATTTTTGGAGAAAATAGATTTACAGTGCAACTACTCCAACCAAGGCCTCTTGAGCAAAATAACTCTTTGCAAATTGACCATTGGCATTTTAGAAGTTTTGAAATAGTTACTAATCAAAATGACCACAAATCTGTTGCCTTTGTGATGTACAACTTGATTACATGGATAATTTTTTTAGGAAACTATAATGTTAACTCCGTGATTTCTATTCAGTAATAAAATTTGTAGACAATTTTGTCAGTCTTGGTTAGAGTGGTCAGACAGAAAAATGTATATCTCTCATTCATAACTTAAGGTGATTTCCGAGTTTTGCATTGCGCATTCCTACTGCGCATGATTTTTGCGTCATCAGCGCACGCACATGAGCGTGCGCGCATACAAAACATAAGAGATTTCCCTCAAACTAAGCTCGATAGCTAGATAAAAGGGACCAATAGAGTAAGTCCAAATTATGTTTCCTTTAAAGGATAAAAATATCAATTAATAATGCAGGTTATTTGAAGCCATTTTTTCTGGGACGTAGATGAATAAGCAATCGAAGAACGTCGAACTTGGCGTGATATAACACGACGCATTGAAAAATAAGCGAGCTTATTTGTTGCGCACTGAGATAACCAAAAGTCACCTAAATAACCATATTTGTCAGCATCGTGGCATGAAAACAATCACGGTGACCCCCTCTTTATTACGTTTTTAACATCTTGTACTGTAATGACACCATACCAAGTTTCATCGGAAATCTTTGGCAGGTTCTTTTACTTGGGAATCACCTTAATAAGACTTGGCCAATTCTTCCTAATCTTTAATTTTTCCCCTTATGTTTTTCAGCTCCACATCTGGGTTTGTGTTTGGTTACGCGATGTTCTACTACTACAAACAATCCAATATGTCTGGCATGCTTCAGTCGGTGCAGTTCTTTGGTTACACGCTGTTGACATGCTATGTGTTTTTCCTGATGCTGAGCACTGTGGCCTTTGTAGCATCCCTTAAATTTATAAGATACATTTACGTTAACCTCAAGATGGACTAACAAGTAGAAATGCACTAATACATTTGAGCAGTCAGACATAGGCAGAGATGGAGAGTTTAGGAGAAAAGTAGCAAGCTATTGGATAGTATGTGCTTTATACAATGAAAATTCTCATTTAAATGTTGCGCTTGGTAATTGTATAATGCTGCAAAGGAAAATAACAGATTTTAACACTCTTGCTTACTTTTATTTCTCTGCCAATGTTGGTCAATGTGTTAATTTTGGTGGGGGAGGATTTTGTATTTATAAGATGAGTGGTTTCCTGCAAAAAAATTTTCACATCAGAAGTCACTTCAGAAAAACTGCACAAAATTGTTGACATGAATTAACTTTGACAGGCAATAGCTTAAATGTAGTTTAAAGCCTGTCAGCATAAGAGAATAGGAAATGCAGATAGGTGATTAGAGCTTGGTCAGCTTAGGGGATGTAGTGTAAAAAATGGCTGAGGGGTTGGTCTCCAGGTTGAAGCCTGACTGGGCTCATTTGTGTTGCATTCTGACCCCTGTCGTGCAAGTTTTGGACCTCTTAGTATCGCCAAACATGATTCTGGTGAGGTATTTGGGAAACCTGTAAAGATGTTTTGCATAAGTAGTAAGTCCTAACTACTGTAATGGTGTGACCATAGTCCCAAAGGGCTGTAAAATAATATCTGTTCACTGATTTTTAAAATCTTTTCAAAATGTTCAACAAGAAGTTGATGTGTGCTGATTGGTCAATTTGCATTCATATATTTCAAATACATTTTGTTATGTAATACTTCACACAACCTTAAACAGAAATTATGGCCACATTTTGTTTTGGACATGGTCACCCATTCCAGTCTAATAGCAACAATTTGGCCTTCTTGTAAATCATTATTTCCCCAAAAAGAGGAATCAGTATTGTCAGGTGAAGTATTAACATTTGACACTGTTAGAATCCAGTTACAACTTGTAAAATACACCTCAGTCAGTGGCGCATTACACTTCTCCCCCTAGGCCAATAAAAAAAATGCTAGTTGAAATCATTAATCCTAATGTCTGGGGTGGACGTGGGAGTGTTAAGAATCCAGTTTGATCAAATGCTCTCTTTGCATTTGGTCTCAAGTTCTTGTGCATTGGTGGTAGAATTTTGCACTGTAACAGATTTTTATGGTTCTTGTGGGGAAGTTTAAAGAAACACTAGAGTGTAGTTAAAATAAATGAGTCAATAAAATATTCTTGTGAAGTCAAACATTAATCCACAGGCAGACCACTCTATGTGTTCGTGGTTTAATATAGAGAATGTATGAGAGTTATGAATAAAGCTCTGAAAATTGCATATTTAAATCACATCTCGGCCTAAATATCCCAATAAAGTTAAATGAAACCATAATCGACTCATGTATGGTGTTTTTTCGCCTTCCTGGGCCGTCTAAAGCGTCTTACAGCGAAATTACTTTTGGCCGGTTACGGTTAGACATAAGAAGGAGACACATGTCTCCTTCTTATGTCTAACCGTAACCGGCCAAAAGTAATTTTGCTGTAAGACGCTTTAGACGGCCCAGGAAGGCGAAAAAACACCATACATGAGTCGATTATGGTTTCATTTAACTTTATTGGGATATTTAGGCCGAGATGTGATTTAAATATGCAATTTTCAGAGCTTTATTCATAACTCTCATACATTCTCTATATTAAACCACGAACACATAGAGTGGTCTGCCTGTGATTAATCAGTGGTTGAGTTGTTAAGTAAGTGATATTTATGAACTTAATAGGTAACCCTCTTGTTGTGATCAGGATAACTGAATTTATGTTGACGTGAATCAGCACTGATAGTTTTGACGAGGTCAAAGACAATTTTTGGGGGATTGAAGATAATTGCTGCACTCATATTTACTACCTTCAGAGACTGAATGCAATTTTATTCTATGCAGGCTATTTAGCTTGATTCATAAACACTGCCTGATTGAATGTTAGTTATTGCAGAAAATCAAAACCGATACACTGCCATTCAGAGTCAAAGAAGAACATGAATCTTATAGGAATAATTTTTAATCTTGGCAAAAATTAATATTAAGTAACCATTCTCAAGAAAATAATGAAAAACAGAGCAAACATTTACCAGTAACAAGAGACCCTGGGGTAATAGAAATTATAACTAATTCAAGCAATTTAGTATGGTTTAATAATTTTTTTTTTTTTTTAATATATAACACAGCAAGGCAATTTTTACAATAATGTATGAATGATTTGTTTTCACTCCTTTCTTCCTCTCTTGAGGAAATGCTCAGAGTCAAAAAGCAGCCACTTCTGGATCTAAAAAATTAATATATTGTGAATTATTGATTTAAAAGACCATGTCAGAGTTGAGCATGCTAAATTTTGTAACTGTTACATTACTTTCAATAAAATTTGATCCAAAGATCAACATTTTTTCATCCACTGGACAATCAATAATAGGTTAACTCATGACAAGTTGTCTTATGTCATGTTTTATCCCTTTCTGTGGTCTTGATATAACCAATGAGAGCAGAAAAATATACAATGTACTTTAATTTACACATTCAACAAAATCCAGCAATTTCGCATATTTTTTTGCTGTTCGTTTTATATTTTTGGAACAGCTTAAATTCACTGCATGTAATTTAAAATCTTAAACATTCAATAGTTAATATTGTATTAATATTGTAATAGCTTCATTGAGTTTCATGAGCAAACATAATTACTATTAAATAATTTACACCAAGTTGCAAAAAACATCATATAAACATAAAATTAAGCAGTATTTATTATAAAGCTTGCCTTTGTGGCTAATGTAATCCATGCTGTGATTGGCTAATTCAAGGGCATTATTCCCTGTAATGCCTTAGCTTTAACCAAAGCAAAACGCTTGAAAGCTCAAATGTTCAGTCTTCAAAGGAAAATCTCAAATATCAGCTTTCCTGTATAAGTCTCATGCAGTTTGAGTTTTCCATAAAGACCTCACTCGCGGTTAATAAGTTATTATTAATGATTATCTCTTACTAATAACTGCCATATGTCTAATCCAACCAACCAATGAGTAAAGTACAAATTATTACTGATCTACAAAACATTTTATTCTATCTGGAGGCTAGTTTAACAGATTGCAACTAAGTTTCAAAGTCTGGATTTTGCAAACAAAAATTAAGTCCCATTGCACAGATGTGTGTAATATCTCAAATTTCTCACATGCAGTTGTCATCGTTTTCTTATTTGGCCTACTGACATATCTGATAGAAATTATAGATAACACATCACATAACAGTTAACACGGAACACTTGGTTACCTGCCAAAAATGTATTGTAAAAAGATTTGGCCAAAATATTCACCATAATCAAAACAACAGCCAACTTTTGCTTTGTAAAAATATATAAGGCTGTCAGAAATTATCTATAATTATAATAATGTAATAAAATAAGATTATATTATTATTTACGCACAGGACTGTCATGTAAACCTTAACACCTGTTACGGCTGAGTTTGCCTGATTTTACCTTGATGCTATGGGTGAAATTACCTGTTGTTCATAGAATACACCCACAAAGTTACAAGTCTGCTTCAGGTGTCGAGAACAAGGCCACAGGTGATTCAAAACTTAACGACAGCCCTGACAGCTATTTAAGTCTATTATTTCTATCTTTTTTCAACTTCTGAAACTGGAGTCGTCTTCTTGTGTCGTGCATGAGAGCTGGATTTGGATGTATTTTGTCTTCTTTCCCAGAGATCAGGTCGATATGTCGTAAATTTCTCCCTTGTCACTTTCTGCACCATGAAGAGTGGAGCCTTTGATGTGCTAAATAAAAAAACACACCCAGGTGTTAAGATACAAGTAGCCTGCAGAACAGGCATAATTTTTTGTGTATTTTCAGGGGAACGGGGGCGAGACCGAGGCGAGCGCGAAGCGCGAGTTGCGTGCGAGGGGAGGATCACTAAAAAATCCCTAAAAAATTGCTAAAAAATGCGCTCCCCCCCCTCACACGCAACTCGCGCTTCGCGCTCGCCTCGCTTTCGCGCTCGCCTCGCTTTCGCCTCTGCTCACCAGAAATACGCCAAAAATTACGTCTGTTCTGCTGGCTAAGATACAAGAAAAGTTGTCGTTAGGTAAAGGTGAAGTCTGCATATGAGCCAAGTGGCCCATCATGCTGGAACTTATCCCGGATCCTGAAGCATGAAGCAACTAGAAGTATATCTACTCCCCCCTGGATAAGATGCAAGTCCAACACAGATTTGCCCCCAGGTGCATGAATTTGCCGGTACCCATTTATACACCTGGGTACAGCAAGACTCTGTGGGAGTTATGTCTTGCCAAACAACACAAACTAAACTGCAATGACCACTGGCCAGAGCTAAAATTCAGAACTATTGATTCAGAGTCAAATGCACCAACAAGGAAGCCACTGTGCCAAATGAGAGAAGAAGGCTGTAACCTAGGAAAATATTTGAGTACCCTGTGCATAAACAGGAAGATTATCACTGGGACCTACCTACCCTCAGATTACTCAGACACTTAAATTCAGAACCCTGCAGGTCAAATACCACCTGATACAGGGTATATGATGTCCATACAACTTGTTGATGAAAATAGGTCTGAAATATTTTAAGGTAAGTTTTGTCTCTTGTGATTGCTGTCCTCCAATAGAAATCTAGTGGAAATCTAGTAATAAAATTCATCAATTTTTACTTGTGGTACTTGGCCATGAGGATGATTATGTTGATATCTCTACATTAATGTTAAAAATTACTAATTATTGTAGGATTAGTTGTTCTAGAAAGACCCCGTTGCATGCTGGGGGCCATGTGCTTAAAGAGACCTGCCATCTTGTGTGTGTAATCTGGAGTTGTGTGCGAAATAAATCTTAATATTACAATTATCATTAATTAAACTCTAGTAGTTATTGTTATTAATTTCTTATGTTCTGTGTCTTATTATAGGTTCTTGCTCTTCTCATGTAAATTCTAGCTATTTGTGACCATATGTGTATATCTATTTCTATTTATTTATTTATTGATTTGTGTAATTTTTATTACTGATGTACTTTGTTAAATTTTATGTCTGTCAGTCAACCTATTAGTCTGTCAGTAAGTCTGCCTTTTAGTTGGTAGGTCTGTCTGTTTCTTTGTCCATCTGTCTGTCTGTCAGTCAGCCTGTTGGTCTGTCGGTTAGTTCATCTTTCTGTCTGCATGTTTGTTACTACCTTATTTAAACTATCATGATATGTTGGCATCTTGTGCAACTTGCCCAGTTAAAGTGAAACCTGAAAACTGGTTTAAAGAAATTGACAAGTGCCATTTGCTCTTCGTGTCGTACAACAATCCAAAACCACATAGACAAGCCAAGGATCAAATTAATCACGTGGTTATTGTCAACATCTAGTTTCTCTCACCAAGGGGACAGGTGATGAGAATACAGAACATTATCAGATAGAGTGTCAATCAGACACAATGAAGAAAGTTCTGGTTAAAAAAAAATGCCTGATATGCTTGCAAATGACAGTACTAATAATTGAAACCAAATTCTTGGAATGCATGCGATACAATTAAACATATATGGAAAAGAAGCCACAGGAACTAAATGTAATAAAAAAGAAAAATCAGTATCTTGGTGATAATGTTAAAGAGTTTCAAAATACTTGTTATCTGGTATACGACGTACCTACATAGATAAATAGATAAATAGATAAGATAAGATAATTTGTTTAATGTCAAAATTACACAGGGAGTGGTCTCATAGTCCCCCAAGCCAGAGGCTCATGATAAGAAGCAGACACCCAAGGCAAGATCCTTGTGCAGATAGTTAAAAATTTGTAGAGCTTAAAATAAGTTCACTTGTTTCTCTCTCAGTAGCTGAACTCTCTTTTCGATGGAAACTTCTTTGAAGCTGCACTCGCAAGGGTGTTCACCTTAGAGAGTTCACAGTATTTTATTGAACATTTCAATCTCATGTTGAGTACATGCAGCTAACCAATGAAGTCAAAGTACTACAACTATAACATGAATTACCAGGATGATGACAACAAATCCTATCAACAGGAACACTAACACCACAGAGTTGATAATCGATAACCAGTGGATCTGAAGACGAACAAAGATATCAGAATATAAATTCTCCTTCCTGATTACCATTCATATCTTAAAATGCTACTTTTGAGAATACAGTGATGCATCAAGACCGTTTTCCTTCACCAGCTAGTAAATGACTTTTTTATTCTAACTGATGACTTCTCTCCTTCATAATGTGATGATTTTAAAGACGAAAATAGATGTCCATCACTCTTTGCATTAAAGGTTGATGCTTATTAATTAACTGACTGACAGGGTCAGTTAAGGGAAATGCTTGGCCCAAGAATAATATAATTTATTCATTTCTAGTGCGCATCTTTACATGACAATGATCAGATGTGCATTCCTAAATTATAATGCGAGAGAAAAATCTAGAGCCAAACAGCCTGACAAACCTCTACTGGCAATTTAGTTTGTAAATTAGACTACTTCAAGGTGAGTGTTCTGAATGGCCATGGGTTTCATTATATTTTTTCAGCAAGAGAACAACAGTTTTCACAGGCAGAAAAAGCTTTTTGAAAAATTTAACTCTAGATGGTCAAACCAGCCCAGGGTTGTCAAAATAAGCCGGCAACCAGCACATTTCACTGGCTATTTTGAATACTGCGCCAGTTACTCTGAATGTTAGAAGGTCAGTTCTGAGCGTGATATTGGAGAAATAAAATGGAAATTATAGCCGCCTACTTTTTGGATGGAACCTCCTACTCAAAAACCTACTGACAACCCTGCCAGCCAGCCACAATCGTCCTCACAGAGGGTCAATTTGCCTGGTGTAAATAAATCCCAGAGAATGGCAAAATCTCACATGCTATAAACGGGGCTAGACAGCTTTATCCAGACCAGTTCACCTTACACATCTGGCCAAATAAAGCATATGTACTCACGTATCCAGCAGCCATGCAAGTTTATTGGAACAAAAGAAAGTGTTTAGAATACATAAGAAAAGAGTTGAACTCCCACAGGATTGGTTTGGTAATCCAACATGGACACCATTTCATTGTTGTGGAATACCAATATGACTGCCATAATGTCATATGCACATGCTCCATACATGCTTGTTCATGTAAAAATATTTCTTTAAGATTATGTCAGCAGGACTGTACAGTGGTACACTATCCAGCAAAGAATTGCTTTTAATAGTCCAATGAACCTAAAAAGGTTGCAATACTAATATTCTCTTACCTCCAAACTCTTTGGAAAAAAGTTTCCAGCTCCTTTTGTTTTCAGTCTTTCCGAGTATGGAGTAATTTGTAAGATAAGAAAGGAATGATATGATTAGATGATGGACAATGAATCTCAAACACTCATCCCCATAAAAATGGTTCGTAAAATTGTACAAAAATAAATGGAAGACAGGACAAGATGTTTTATCCTTTAACCCTTTAAGTCCTGATGGTGCCATATGGCACACAATGTTATAACAAGCTTAAAGTGTATATGACATGAAAACTAAATTCTGCTTATTTGAAAGGTCTTTTAAAATACAGAATAGCATTTTTCTTTTTGAAACATCTTTTTTCGTTTTAGAGATATTGACGTTTTTCTATAATGCAAATTAGATCAGTGATGATTTCACACTAGTCGATAAAAGTGTTGTTTTTTGTCACTGACTTGTATATTGCTACAATATACAAGTCAGTGACAAAAACAACACTTTTATTGACTCTGTCATCTCCTGACCACAATTACTCAATTTTTAAACATGATGTCACACTATACTTGCAACTGAAAAGTGGTAAAATACTGAATAAACGATATCTCTGGAAATGCTGAAGTAGTGTTCTTGAAACTTGGCACCACAAATGTGCATCACAAAAAGAAACAAAATGACACCCTTAATGCTGTTGCCTTGACGAAAGTTTTGCCACTGGTGCCGTCTTAATAAAAACTGAAATTCCCAGTTTTTGTCTTAAACCAAGAACCATCTTTCTCGCACAATCTATTGATGGGAGTTAAGACAATATAGGAACTATGTCTGTTCCAAGTAGGACCCTTTGTCTCACTTTAGAGGTTGCAAATAAGGAGATTTGGTTTTTGGACAAAAAGAGACTGGAGCTGAAAGAGTTGTTACAGCAACAGCACTAAGGGTGTCATTTTGTTTCTTTTGTGTTGCACATTTGCAATACAGTACACATTTACACCCATTGCTCGCAACAAGACCTGCAGCCACCCTCCAGGTCCCTGCAGGTATTAGGCTCTATAGCCCCAGTTATAAGTAGTTTTCAAAAGTTAGGCCACACTTCTACAGGAATTTGTTATCAAATGGGCCTCTTAAATGGTGCTGCAAAAGAGCAGCAACCTATCCAAAATCTTTCTGAAAATAGCACTACACCAATCAGGAATACCTGGTCTATAACCAGGTGATTTAATCTGTATATCACTCTGTTGCACTTACTTAGTAGAACTCCACATCACACTGTATGTGAACTGCACTTTTAATGGCAACTGCACCTCGTCAAGGGATACTGGCTTATGATTGGCAGTGCTAACATTAGCTGAAATAATCTGAAAAAAAGATATTAAAATATGGGTCACAACAAAGCTCTCCGTAATGCCTCACAGGATTGGCTGAGTAAATGATATACAAACAATGGTAACAAAGAACCCAAGCCCTAAAACAATAGAGCTTCATGCTAACAAGATCCAATGAAATTAGAGGTTCTAGAGACCTTCATGGCAACAGAGAAATATCACTGACCCAGTTCTAAGTAGGTTCATAACTTGGTCACACAACATATCCACTGGTATCAAACAGACCATGATCTTTGTTTGCAAGTTTTCATGCAAAGTTCAGTTAGAGATTCATGCATAAGCTTTTGATGGCTATTCTTGGCTTGCACGTGATGTCATCATTTTCATTTCCAAAGTAAGTTCCAGATGATTACACTATTTTCCGGCCGCCATGTTAGTGTTCCACGGAGGTACACCAACACGGCGGTTCCATGCTGGGCTCTGTAAATTTGTGCAGAATATTTCAAAAAATATCTCAGGTTTAGGAAAAACGCACAGACTTAAAACTTGGACAAGTTTCATCTTTACCAGTCTCCTATAGCATCCCAATTTCTTGACTTCATCCACTTAATGGTTCTCGATTTATTTTTATATTGCGTGACAGTGCAGGCCAAGAATAGCATCAGAACAGCCAATAATTATCATGTGCATCATTGCTGATAACTAGTCGGAAAAAATTCACAATAATTTCTTTACCAAGGTCTAAAGATCTGGAATTCCCTTCCTGAGAAAAAAAAATGCTAGAGTTCTTAGTAATATAATTACTGAATTGGCAAAGCTACACACTGTAGCACTATCTTTAAAAGTGTGTAGTTACGTATGAGGTGACCTCAATTAAAAGCCTGGTGGTTTCTAGAGGTCACCTTGCCATACACTGAAATATCTACAAATAATTTATATACTGGTGTTAGTAAAAGGCAAATAAACAGAATCTTGGATCTTGAATCTTTTTATCGAACATCGGCAGACGTTTCCAATGTTGAGTGACCATAGGTTTTCTACGTCTGACCATGGTATTTGTGACAAATTATTTATTCCTCTAATTTTTGGTATTGTAATGTCCCAAGGAAATCAAGATTTGTTTTAATTAGCGTCAAAGGGTTTATATAAAAAGTAATACAATAAAGAACTGACAATTCAATTATAATTTGAGTATAAATTAAGTTCATGTTTTATGTTATGTTACAACAAATTAAGGTTGAGGACCATTTTTACTGAGAACTGTGTCTTGCGAAACTGAGCTCAAACACTTCTATATCAATTTTGTTTTTGTTTCAAATACCTGATCTCCATTAAATTCAATGTTAAAGCTCAAGTGAGCCCACAAAAAGACTTTTGACTTGTGACTGTGAGGCAGGAATCGACTTTCTTCGAAATGACCAATAAAGCCCCGCAGAGGTAGATCATCTGTACAAAAAAGGTAAGAAATAGTTTTAAAAAACGTTGACACTGATTAATTCTACTGCAGATGACCAAAGAACCAAAGGATAGGGAAGACAAATAGATGGTACACAAACCCTACAACTCAAAAGAATGTAACCTGCTTTGCACCCAATCAAGTTCACACCCACCACATTTGCACTCCTGAACTCATTAATGTAAACTTTCTATATTGAGTTCACCTTCACCTTCAAAGAAATACATGTAAACAATGAGAAATTAACATGTTTTGTGTGATTTTGTTTCATTATGCCCACAATATTGTCTTTTTTTGCTCAGTAAAAGAACAATAAAATTTAAACACTTGATTACTAGTTAGGTTGATGTGGGTGTGGGAGCGAACTCACTTGAGTGCAAAACCTACATGTACAGCTACCCTGAGATCAAATGGTGGAACAGAGAATTAACTCTCAAGTATAAATTAAAGTGCTAATTGAACCAATGAATAACCCACTGGGCATTAGCCCTAGTAAAGGGAATCAGGGAACCACACGAGGTAAAGAAAAAAATCTTTTGACTTCCCTGGGAATCAAACCCATGACCTCCGGAGTAGATCTACCGTTGCTCTGCCAACTAAGCTATGAGGTTGGACAGAGAAAGTCGGGGACAATTTTAGGTGGTGAATTGCGGCGAAGAGAAAGTAAGGGTGCATATGAATGTTGTGCCGTGTAGCACTACGAACACAAAATGGTGGATCAGAGAATTAACACTGAAGTGTAAATTAAAGTGCTAATTGAACCCATGAATAACCCACTGGGCGTTAGCCCTGAGATCATCCAAGAACTGATTTGCTTTTCACTCAGCATACCTAAAACAAATTCAAAGTAATACAGATCTTCAATAGCTTCTCGTAGCTGATCAATGTCTTTTGCTTGAAGTTCCACATTACATAAGGCTTTGTTATCAACTGGTTCTAGAAAACAAAGAAAAAACTATGCTTACAGACTTCCAATTACACATCAAATAAAAATATTAAGCTCCTTACACAATTCAAATTAGATCAAGTTTTGTTACAAACAAGCAGATTTTTATTTCTTTATGTAGATAATGGGTCCACTGATAACAAACAGGTCTTCAATAATGGCCTCTTACTAACCGAGCGCAAGGGCCGTACTGGGAAATACTGGCACAAGTTCGTGGCAGTACAGACCGAGAGCAAACAAAAACGACCAAGGGCCAATATTCCCCAGGCCTGAGCAAGCTGGGTTTGTAAGTAGTTTATTATATGGCACTTGGGTCATGCTCGTTTTGAATTTGTCGGCTTTCAAAAACAAAAAATACACAGCTTATGACCGTTTCCATGGAAATGGTCCATATGGCGAAATCCCAACCAAAAAAGAACCAATCAGAACGCTCAGATTTCCCTCAAGACTACCTTGCCATATAATAAATTTTATTATTATATAAACATCAGTGTTTTATTAGGATTTCTGCCACTGAGAAAATCCATATATTTTCACATGTAAAATTACGATAATTTCACATGTAAAAATATCATTTACACGTGAAGAGATCACCGTCGTTATGGTTACCATAGTTACTAAAATGATCACCATTGCTATGGTTCCATAATCCCTTAAAAAGTACTTAGATACGTTGCTGTATGATCAAAACATCATCAGTGCCACCTCGGAAATCTTCAGAAATCTTCGGAACATCTCTGGAAAATGTTTGGAAACGTTCGCCTTACCTTCGGAACAATTTTGGAAAATCTTCGGAAATCTTCGGAGAGCGGTCAGAAATCTTCAGAAATTCGTCAAAAACGTCGTTATTAGTATGTTTATGTAATAAACAGAATTAAATACATGGGTGCTTGGAGATATGGAATTTATCTTCTCGTGTTCACATTCGATATCTCACTTGTTCGCTGCGCTCACTCGTTCGATATCGATGTGAACACTCGAAGATAAATTCCATATCTCCACGCGCCCATGTATTATTCTCTATATATTTTCATTACAGAGCAGATCCAAACAAACAAATTGATGGAAACTTTCACAAAAATGATTTCAGCAAGACAAAATTGAACATTACAAAATTCAACAAAACAGTGGGTGTTTTTTTTAAGCAGTTGGCCCTTGAAATGAAGACCTCACAACTGTGGATAGGCTTTCGCAGTACAGACATAAAAAATTGTAAGCCTTAAATTGAAACTGGACTTTAAGGTAGAAATAATACATAACAGACCAATTTTGATATATTAAAATTCACCCTCACCCAATAGACCTGAGCATGAGGCTCTGGTCAACCAACCCCACAAACTCTGTAGTTTTTCCTCAGAGCCTCATATGAGGTCTATTGTGTTAGGCTGAATTTAAAATATTGAAATTGGTTAAGCTTATTAAATGCATATATTAAGCTTACGTTTAAAATTAATTTCGTGCATTGCAACTGCCATTCTGTCCCCATCCAGGACTTCTCCTAGTGTTAAACTGCGATGTTCCACCTAAAAACGAATTTGAAATAACTGTGTTTAAATAAAAACTATAGATCACGCTTGTTACATTTAATTTAAATTTAAGCAAACAACAGCTGAGCTCACCTCGGTCGACATTGCAGGACAACAATTTACATGAATCACCCCATCAAAGGAGGGCATTTAAAAGATATCTAGCGAAAAGTCAAGCAATTCTTTGGAAAGATTTCCGTATAACCCCATACATTTATTATGCATGCAGAATCATTAATTATGTATGCGCTCTTTTGTTTTTGAAGACAATAGAAGGTCCCTAAGGTATTGAATACTATACATTGATAATTACTACTTACAGTATGAATAAAAGAGGATTTGATTGCGCGCTGTCGCGGGCTATCGCGCGCGGTGTTTTCGCAGATTCTCTTCTTCCTCTAGCTCCGTTCTTCTCTCTTTTTCTTCTCTATATTACCCAGGCTCCTTGCGCATTTTTTTTCCTTTTTTCTTGTACCCTATCACGTCTCGAACCACTTACCTCTAGCACACATCTCGCCTACTA